>JADLZK010008227.1:0-99223 GCA_015847255.1 Hyparrhenia diplandra | reverse complement strand
ATTGCTGTTGATATATATAGGAGTACGCTTGTTGTCAATAAATCAACAAATAAAACTAATACATGGCAAATAGAGGCGCAGGACACTGCTAGCATGTGTCCTATAGTTTTTTAACAACTGTGTAAGACATCATGGAAATAAAATGTGTAATGGGACTTGTACGGGAGTTCCAACGGCAGGAAGTACAGCATGCTTGTCGAAGAGATGCGGATAGGGAGTACTACTCGTATTTTTTAAAGAACGCAGACTGTTGGACAGCAGACAGCTGTAACCACTCTAACGTCAGCTGACCAGACCTGCCTGCCCCCCCTGCGCCCCTGTCGACGCCACGACAAAGACGAGTACGGAGGAACAGGCCCAGCAAGCCGACACACACTCCAGCCCAGTAGCAGTAGCAGCATGCATGTGGTGCCAATATGAATGCACTTTTTTAGGATTCTTTGAGGTGATCGTACTTACTCCTATCAAAAAAGAAAATATCATGTGCTAACTATTGTAACTTTAAAAGTACTTGGAAAAGTAACTAGATGCAGTAAGGATAAAATTTAAATGCTAAAAGTGCAATTATTTTAGTTTTGGGGACCAAAAGGTGTACTCAATTATTTTAGAAAGAAGAAAAAAACACTCATGGAAGTTGATTCCCTTACTAGCAGATCATGGCTTACTTGGCGGACTGACCTCTGAACCTGTCCCTGAACACGTCCCGTCAGTTTGGACCACCACTTGCCTCTATCCATGCCGTGTGAGATTGCCCTAAAATGGCAGTATTAACTTTAATCCGATTTCATGAATTCTTTTTAGAGATCCTATTTAATTTTTTTCTTTAAAACTGATTATCATTTCAACAGATTACATGGGACCCGCGATGAGTTTTTTTATACCAAAGGCTTTTTTTAGTGCCAAGCTTCTATTGAAAGCTTAACGGTAACTAGTTTTTCGCTGGGCTTGCCGGCCTACACTATCATCAGCAAAATAAAAGACAGAACAGCAAAGTGTATCCCCTCCTCATCCCCCGTGATCATACTACTCCCAAAACACGTACTCCCTCCGTCCATTTTTTGTGTGTGGGAAGCGTGTTTGTGAAGGAAAACAGCGGTTTTACAGAGACAAACATTTAGGGGCGGAGGGAGTACATAAAAAATGCTCCCTCTGAACTTGATACAGTTCATAGACAACGAGGCACATGTCACCGACCAAATGATTTTCGAGACTAGCGCGGCGTGTGTCCTGCCGTACACGTCTGAGAGCGGGCCCGGGTCTAGTCTACGAATGAATTAGGGCTTCGTACAGAGTTTTTTGCTCGTTCTTTTTTAATATCATATCATTATACATGTGCATATTTAGCTTTGTCGTTACATGAAATTTTATCTAACTCAATTTAATTAGCTTTACAGGGGAAAAAATGAAACGACACCCATAACTTGAAAATTAGTTTGACTCATATTGGTTTTCATTAGAATACGTTTGGATTCTATTGTAATTCTTGTTCTCTCGATTCTCCTTTTTTTTTTTCTTTTTGTTGCGATAGCTTGTTATCTCGAATCCGGTCCCAAAGCTAGGACGCCGTCTGCGTGAAAAATCCAGAGAATTGATGTAGACACTACTGGAAAAGTGCAAAGCTAATGAAGAGTTAATTAATAAAGACGATTTGGCATGCTTGAGGATGACCAAATAAAACAACATTTCTCTTCAATATACTTTCTTACAGTTCTAAAATAAGTGTACATCTAGCATTTAAGAGGAGTCAAAACACTCATAGACGGATCATCTCGATTGGAAGATCGCCCATATAGATATTGGATAATACACATTCTAGTTGACCGAGCCTAATGCTAATTGTTTTGTTCCAAAGCAAAAGATATTCGGACCAAGAGCCTTTGGATTCTCTTTTCTGATAAACCCCGAAGGAGAAGAAAGAAGTTGAAATACAAGCAAACCTCCGTCTATTGTCTAATTCACCCGATTCGATATATGGTTATGAGTTCAAAATAGATATTATTAAATTAACCATGTCGTATGCGAACGTATTTAGAGATGCAAATGTGAATACTTTTTTTCGAACATGTCAATAGTATATTCTATGAATTCAGTTCAACATAAGATCCGATGACTTGGAGAAGTGCAGATGGAGCACTTTGTATGGTTGTATGGAGGGAGTATCTAATTGATAAGAAAGGTCCTTTTTTTTTTTTTTTCCAATTTGATTAGTTGACAATGGAACATAGTAGCAGGGTTTTAGAAACACCCGGGTCCCCAGACCCACGCCTGCCAATACGATCAAAGGTTTGGACAGCTGGTGACCACTTTTGGACCTATGCCGTGGCGGGGCCAGATGTTCTTGTCGATCCTGTCGTGTTGTCCATTCATACAGTACTGTAGAGTAGTGCTACTACCTACAGTATAGGATACGAGTACTAGTATAGTGTACTGTATGTCTGTATGTACGGAGTAGGACTGTAGGAGTATGATTTGCAGCTCGTATCCGTTGGAAGGGTCCCTAGCATAGGGATGATCGAGTGGCCGGCTTGGCATGCTCGCGCGTGCAGCTGGGACTGAGTCGGTCGCTGTCAATTCAATGTTCTGTGCAGCGAGCCAGCGACAGCGACGGAGCTACAGTGTACTGTAGTAGTATGCAGGGACAGCGACGGAGCTATATTGAATGGAAAGCTGGCTATTGCACTCTTGACTAGGAGTACTCTAGTGCCAGGCGTCTACAAAGATCAACTGTATCTCGACACTTGATTCCGAGTAGTAATCCACATACTAGTATCAGTTTTCTAAAGAGTCGACAATATATAATTAGTCATCAAATTTGTATTTTTTGAATGGGACCGAAGAGCCATCAATGGAGACACAAACCAGTTATGAAACAACTGAGGATCATTTTATAATTAGGCAGCCTAGGCATTTAGCCCCTAGCTTAGGTACAATTTTCTTTTGCCATATCCTTTATAGATCTGAAAACAAGTGTACATCTCACACTTGGAAGAGTCAAACACTTGTAAACTTGGCTAAATACTCCCTCAGGGTTGGTATTAGAAGTCGTTTAGGGCCGGTGGCCGGTCTACAAAACACAACTTTGACCACTTGTTATTACAAAAATATTTATGTAAATGTGATATATGTATACTTTTATCAAAGTATTTTTTTAACACAAATCTATTCATATAATTTTCATATTTACAAACTCAACGACTTAAAAGTTATTAATGATTCATATTCCCAATGTTTGACCTAAACCTTTTCCAAAACGACTTCTAATACCAACCCGGAAGAGAGTACATAATAAAAGGTAGAAATATTACGACAACAAAATAGATATTATTAGACTAATTACGTGAAATAAGATAAAGGTTGATGTCTTTCTTTGATTTTTTTGATGATTTAGCAATGGAACGTACACACCAGAGTTAGAATCAGCCGGGGGCCCCACTCCCACGGCCACCAAATGATCAAAGACTGTGTTTAGATTCAGATTTTGAATCTCCAAAATTTGAGATTCTCCATCGAGATAAAATCTTTTGCATCGTGCATAGAACATCAAATGTGGGTAAGCGAAATAATTAATCACATAGTTGGATGTACTTTACAAAATAAAATCTTTTAAACCTAGTTAGATCATGGTAGAACAACAATTACCACAGGGCGCTATGGTACTGTCTTGTTCTATACATACTTATACCACAGGAATACAAGGAGTGTACAGTCTACAGTACTGTAGTATGATTTGGCGCAGCACAAAATCTGCTACCAGCAATAATGTTTACTAGCTGCTCCTAGGCTGCAGATGTGTGGTGTGGGGTTGGCAGTGCACAGCTGTGAGCTGTTGCTGCACTGTGCATTTGGCCACGCCTGACCGACCAGCCCTTGGCATGGGAATGGGATGATCCATATACATGCTTTGGCCTGCCATATGGCCACAGCTCATTCATGGCTTGTCTCTAACCTTAAACTCAACAAAATAGATATTATTAGACTAATTACGTGAAATAAGATAAAGGTTGATGTCTTTCTTTGATTTTTTTGATGATTTAGCAATGGAACGTACACAGCAGAGTTAGAATCAGCCGGGGCCCCACTCCCACGGTCACCATGAATATATATATAAAAAGATCATTTCTATGTTAATTATCTGCGCGGATGTGCATTCAGTAAAAAAAAATAGTAGGGATCCTTTGACCCGTAGAAGTGGGAGATGAACACTAATAAGAAAGGTTGATGATCTTTTTAAATTTGATGCATGATGATTTGAATGGAACACAGGTAGCAGAGTTAGAAACATCCTTACCCCCACAACAAAATGACCAAAGATTTGGTGGACCACCACTTGGAGCTAATCTGAAGGACGTGCCCCAATGTTGTACAGGACCACATATGATTTGGCGGTACAAAAATCTCGATGGTATTGGCAGGGACGATGTGGGAGAAAGCTGGTACTAGTAGTAATGTTGCTGTGCCCAACAGTGAATGAGAATTCCAATCCCCACCCCATGACTACTATGCATGTCATCATCTGCATTTCAAACGCGCCAAAGGATGCTGGGAGGAACGGATTGATGGATGGACCCGCCGCGTCGTCAGCAAACACAGGAGCGGCAGCAGGGCCAGACTGCGGAGTCAGAGACCTTCAAAAGCTTGCCGTGTCCATGGCACCATGGCACAGTACAGTCTCCCGACTAGCCAACAGACCGTTGGTTGAATGGATCGTTTCTTCGTCTTCTCCGGCGAGCAAAGGTCAGCATGCGTGCATGCACCTCACAATTAATAATATTACAATGAATGGCCCTTTGCACGGACAAAGAGGACGCTCACCTCTTCTTGGGCCTTGCTTTGGCTGTTGGACTGATCTCTCCTGTCCTAAAGGTCCAACGGTTAGGGGACATCAACATCTTGATCGAGGCGTCCAACCCGTTTACATGGGTGGTGGGCCTCTGCTGCACTGCACATAAATAAAAAGGTAGGGGCAGAGCACTCGGTACGAGGTTCACCGCGCCGCCACAAAACCCCACCGACAAACCCTAACCCGATCCACAGGGAGAGCGCAGGAGTAGTGGGAAGCACCACCGGCATTCTCCATCGACACCGCGTCGTCTCCACCCTGCTGGAGTGAAGCAGGCCGCTGGTTCCCTGGGGGTTCGTGGCCTCTTTCCCTCGCCGTTGTCGACATTGCCATGACGGGAGACGGCTCTTCTTCCACTTCCCACGCCGCCCCAACCGCCTCCACCACCGCACTTTCGGCGTCACCCCGTTGTCATCTCGCCAGATCATGCGTCGCCACCGCCCCCTCGAACGCGGTTGTGACACATATCAAGAAGGTTTCGAATAAGTTGTCACGTACGTTGCTTGAAAGCTGAAACATCTCCCAAGAAGTTTCAGAGTTCTTTGAGTGATCCCCTATGTGTTGGATTTACAACGATGGTCGAAGTGTGGTTTGACTTTGAAACTTTTTTCTATAGCCAAAAAGAGATGAAATATAGTGTCATGTTAAAATTTGAGGATTTTTCATATTTGTATGGTAATTATTAGTTTTTATTGCATTTATATAAATGGAATGTGAGCTATAACCACATAAAAAATCATGGTCCGTTTTTCACGAAATTATGAAATTTGCTTTTTGTGAATTTTACTTGGTATTTTCAAAGTTTATGGAAGAAAAGTTAGCTCACATGGTTTAGGAAAAGGAAAAAAACGAAAAAGGAAAAGTATTTTTTTTATAATCCTGTCTTTGCCGAAAGTGTAAAATAGATCTAACACTCGGCAAAGGGTACTCCTTTGCCGAGTGCCACTCTAGAACACTCTCGTGGCAAAAAAAAATCATTGGGTTTTCTTTTTCTACCTAAGCGAGTGCCCGGATCCGGGCACTCGACAAAGAAATTCAGGCAGTTCTCTTTTTTTTTTATTATTGTTTTCTTCCTTTGCCGAAGTGCTTAGATCCGGGCACTTGGCAAAGAGCCGATGTGAATTTTTTTTTAAATGAAATCGGCCTTATCCCCACCCTGCCTGCCTCACTCTCACCCTCAGCTCACTCTCACTCTCACCCTCACCCCAACCCGCCGTTGGCGACCAGCCACACCGCCCCAGCCCCCAATCGACCCGTCCCGCCTCGCCGTTACCCACCCCGACGCCCGCCACTTTGGACATTTTTGAAGAATGAACCATTTTTGAAGATTATTCTCTATCTTTGAAGAACGGACCACTTTTCTAGATACAGGGGACCTTCATTTTAGAAGATTATTCTCTATTCGATTTCAAATCCATATTTCACAAAAAAGTGAAGTATCCGATATTATTCAGGACTAATCAACTATGTATGAAATATCTTTAATATACAAATGTTATGTACCATTATTCAAAAGTTATCTATGGATAAATTAATGTAATTTTGAAATTATCAATAATATATAAATCTTGAGTTTATTTAATTTAAATAAGGATTAATTTAAATATTATACCATCTGCTTCCCCGGCATGACGCCATGGATCGGGTCCGGCGCTGGCCGGTTGAGCTCGGGGAATGCCGAGAGCTTGGAGTGCATGGGCGTGAGGAGGTTGAGCCCGCTACGCCGTCCATCGGCACCTTGTTGAGGCGCATGTCGCCGATGATGGGGTCGACGACGAGAGGGAACCTCTTTGGGCTCCGGGATGTGTCGAGGGTGGTCGGTCTTGTCGAAGGTGATCGCCGAGCTCGACCACTTGAGGTGCGTAGGCGTGGCGGCTTGGTGAAGAGGACCGTCGCGATGAGTGAGCTTTTGTTGGCGCTTGGACTCGTAGCCGGTGCGCCACCAAAGATGACATTGACGGCGCCTCCTCGCTCGATGTAGGCGTCCTCGTCGAAGTCCTCGGGCATGTCCTTCTCCATGTCCCGGTCGTCATCCTTGCCGCCACCTCGCGGCGTCGAGCACGTGCTTCTTCATGAGCCGGTAGTCCTTCATCTTGTGCTTGACCTCGCCCTCGTGGTTCGGGCACGGCCCCTCGAGCATCTTGTCGAATTTCTCCTTGGGGACAAAAGGCTTGCCCCCCGCCCCGACCTTCTTCTTCTTCGCCACAGCCACAAACTCGTCATCGTCCGTAGGTAAAATTAGTTGCGACATCGTTTGTTCTTGTTCTTCTTCTTCTTGTTCGGCTTTTTGAGCTTGACCCCTCTGCGATCTCGTTGTCGGCGGTGGACTTGCCCTTCCGGTGACGGCGAGAGCGTCCTCTCCCTCGGCGTTGCTGGTGGCGAGGTCGAGGAGCTCCTTCACCGTCTTGGGCTTCTTGGAGCCGAGGTCTTTGATAAGGGCCTCGTAGGTGGTGCCGAAGGTGAACGCGGTGATGATCTCGGCATCGTTGGCCTCGGACAGGTTGTTGCAGAGCTTGGAGAAGCACCTGATGTAGTCGCGCAGGCTCTCCCCCATCTTCTGCTTGCAAGCGCGCAGGTCCCACGTCGTGCTCGGTCTGGTGTAGGTGCCCTGAAAGTTGCCGATGAAGACGTCGCAGAGGTCGTCCCAGTTGCGGATCGATCCCTGCGGCAGGTGCTCGAGCCATGACCGAGCTGAAACTGCAAGATAAAGCGGGAGGTTGCAGATGATAAAATATTCGTTGTCAGCGCCACCGTATTCGCAGCCGAGGCGATAGTCCTCCAACCAGGTGGCGGGGTCCGTCTCCCCGTTGTACTTGTTCACCGAGTTCAGAGCTCAAAAATGTGAGGGGATCGGGGCATCGTGGATGCGCGACCCGAAAGCCCTCGGCCTCCTCGAGCTCGAGCTCGAGCCGCGTTGGTCTTGCCTCGGCGGTGGGCTCCGAAACTCGTCGTGCCGGCGTCGGGCTGCACCCACGGCCGCCCGGGCTGTCGCGGCGTCCGCCTCTCCCTAGTTGTGGGAGCGAGCGGGCCGGTCGTCGTAATGCGTGTCGCGTTGTCGGTCGTCGTCCACGAAGGTTGGTCTTCTTCGCGGGAGACTTCGGCCTTGCGCCGGGCGTTGAGGGGTGTCAGCGCATCGGGTTCTCGCCGACCCGTCGATGCACGCAGAACCCGTGGTTCGAGGGGAGGCCTCGTGTTCCTCCCGAAGCCATCGATGGGAGGCCCGAGCTCGCCCGCCGAACTGCTTCCTCGAGGCCTCTTGACTGCTTGTGTGCTTGTCGGGCCTCGGGGTCCTCGGGAGCGTGGCGGCACCGCGGGAGCGAGTGGCCGCGGTGAGGTTACGTGAAGCCCGCCCGAAGAAGGGAGGGAGGTTGTCGCCAACGCCGTCCTTGGCGGCGTGCGCGCGCGTGGGCGTTATGAGCTCGTTCACGAGGCGGGTGTCGCCCCTTCTTCGGCGGGCGCCTCGCGCTCGGCGCTAACGCGTGGAGTGCTCGAGCTCCTCAGGATTCGGCGGCGGGCCTCGGCGTCCCTTCTCGCTATGCTCTAGGGGAGGACCTGGGTTGCCCGGTGTGCGAGCCAGCGAGGGTGCGTTCGAGGTGCCCGTCCTCCGAATCGCCGCCCGTCGGCGCTCAGGTGCTACACCCTCGGGGTTTTGCACATGAAGCACCCGCGAGTGGTCCGGCCGATAAGCTCATGCCCTCGAAGGCATCCTTGAGCATCCGGGTGTCTGCTCCTCTGGACTCGTCACGCCCCAATAGCCCGGGAGACCCGGTGGCCGTCGGGGTACATCTGGCGTACCGGCCGTAATAGTCATCGACCGGATAGCGGCTCCGGCCATGCGGCCGCGCCGCGGCGTTAGCGATGCGAGAGGTGATGTCGCGGGTAGGCCATGCGCGAAGGTGACGTCGTCGCGGAGTAGGCCTGGCGTGGGATTGCCCAAGGTTGTTCAGCGAAGAGGTCCTTGATGAGGGGAAGAAGCGGTTCGCCGCCGCCTTGGTTCGAACTTCGAGGGGACGGAGTCGGGTCCCGCCTAAATCCGCTAGCACGGTTGTTGACACCTGTTATCATATACTTTTATGTGTCAACAAGATATGAAATAAGGACATAAAATGAACAAATACTTAGTTTAGAGGTTTATACTGATAAGTTCCATAAGTTTTGGTGATTTATATATTTTCAGGGACTTAACGGATAAATGCGAGAAAAGAATGGAGAAAGTTTCGAGTTTACATCCCATACGATAATCATGTACACTCCACTCCAAGGGAAGTAAGGACGAAACGTACTCTCCCAGGCACTCACACGCCCTACTAGTCCTACCAACGGGAGGTGGACTACAGAGGACTCAACGGGACTGTCACCCCCGCGATCTACCACCGATCCGGAAGATAGGGTGTATCTAACGAGATACCCGAGCCGAAACACCACGTTTGCACTACGAATATTACTCTAACCTATTGCAATAGATTAAAGCACTCAAAAGAGACTCGAAGACCAATAAGAACAATAAGAACTAGTACTTACTAGAAAAAGAAGTAGATTACCAGAGTAACTCCAAGTGTAGGTTAACTTCCACTGAGAGGTACAAGTTGTGGGGGTGGCGCCGACAGGCCGGCACCTCCTCCAGTCCCTTCCCTCTCTCTATCTATCTCTTGTTCTAATGCTAACTCATCTAGATCTATTTGTGTCTAGACCTAGAGGGAGACTCAGGGCCTCAACCTATTGATATGAAAGATAATGATTTAGGGTTTCACCCTGGGGGCAGGGGGTCTCCTTATATAGCCCTGGAGGATGCATGACAGCCCTTGGATCAAACCGACCTTGAACAACGGCGTAGATACAACCTCAATGTCGGTTAGGAACCGACCTCCGAAGTAGGCCTTGGCTCGACGGACTGGCGACGCCGGGGAATGGGCTGGCGATCGGCGGACTCCGTGTCCTCGGCCTCGGTTCTTCCCGGTGTCTTCTAGAATGTTTTAGTCCACTTTTCGGATTGAGTTGCCTCCTGGTCATGTCGTGTCATCGTAACTCTTCGGCTTTTCACCGTTCTTAATTGCTTTTATCTGTTAAGTCCCTGTAAAGATATAAATCACCAAAGCTCGTGGAATTATGTTAGTTAAGCCCCTAGACTTATGTTGGTATTCATTTTAAGCCCTTATTTCATGTCTAGTTAGCTAGTAAATTTATGACTTAACAGGTGTCAACACCGTTGCGGTCGTAGCTGAAGTCGTGGAGTGGCGGTGTCGCCACTGGCTCCTTGCCGTGGCGGTCGTCGTGCCGGCGGGCGAGAAAGATGGCCTCCCGCATTGTGCGAGGCTCATACCACTCGAGGGACCATGGCGAAGGGCCTTGCGAGCCCGCCGACAAAGAGGGCAACCCGCTAGAGCTCGGTCTCAAGGTCCATGCATGTAGCATAGGCCTCGGGCGTTGATGTAGTCGGAGTCAACGCGCCATCCTGGAAGCTGGTGGCGCGAACTCACGGATGGTGTTGTTGTCGATCGGCGGCCCGTCGCGCTTGAGGTAGCGTGAGAACACGTCCCATCGTACAACCGCCTCCTCCGAGACAAGATCCATCGGAACCAGGCCGCAGCGGGACTGTCGGATGGAAGGCGGCTTACCGTGCGTGGAGGTCGGAGTCAATGTCCGGCAGAGCTTGAAGAGGAGCTCGAGCTTGTGTAGCTAGAGGTTCGGGGTCGTCGCCGCCATCGAACAACGGCATCTCCACGCGTCGTCGGCGTAGTGCGGGAGCGGGAGGCGGGGGCCAGCGGTGGCGCCGTCGGGAGGGGAGGGCGCCGTGGGTGGTGCCTTGCCGGGCATTGCCGCGATCGGCGCAGCTGGAGGGCGCCACGGGTGGCGCGATCGGGGCGACGGGGCCGGTGGTGGTGGTGGCGCGATCGGGCGACACGGGGCCAACACCATTGCCGGCGGCGATGGAGAGGAAGCGGCCGGTGACACGTCGTCGTCGTCGGCGACCATGTCGTTCTTTGTCGCCGCTCTCCTCCGGGTTTATGATGGAGATCTCGTCGTCAACGTTGGCGTCCCTTGGGGTCGGGCGGCGCCCTAGGGTAGCGCCTAGGGCGGCCTCCTAGCCGGCGGCGGCGTGTGCCGCCGTGCCGTTCTCGGCGTCGTCGAGTGCGGCGGCGTAGATGAGGCCGAGGGCGGCGGTAGGGGTGCTCGAGGAGGTGAGGCGAGCCTTGATCCTATATAAGCGGCGTTCCATCTTGGCGCGCGGCGTCGTCGACGCGGTCCTTGAGCGCCTTGATGAAGTTGTACGCCTCACGTAGCCATCGGTGGTTGGTGGATCGAAGTGGCCTCTACGGATACCCGGCCCGGTCGGGAACCGGGCGGATTCAGCGACCGACACGCCGGCGGGCGAAGTAGATGGAGATGACGACGGGCGAGGGTGGCGGCGGCGGTGGTGGAGCAGCGAGGGCAAGGGAGAGAGAGGGGGGAGGTGGCGGCATGCTTGGCGGCGCTTGGCGGTGGCGAGCGGAGGTGGCGGCGAAGGGAGCGTGGGGGCGGGGATAGAGGAGGCTCGAGAGCTGAAAAATCCGGAGATATATTTTCTTCCGTGCCACAAAAGAGATTACATGCTCCCTATTTATATGGCCCTCCTATGGGACTTGTAGTCCTATGCAATCTCTAATAAGAGTTTCCTTATAGATTGAAAACTCCTTTACAAGGAATCCTTATCTATTTATTTCCTAATAAGAGATTTTCTTATAGATTGGATAATCTTTTGCACACCAAAAAATCGCCTAAAGATAATCCTATTCCCTAAACCGACTAGACTCTTTCCTAACTTGACTCGATTGACTATGAAGCAAACTCGACTTGTTGACGTGGCGAAGACGATGACGGAACCGCCGGCGGTGGCTCCCCCGTCTTGGGCGGTGTGGCCGGTTGGGCCTCTTTAGCCCACCTATGGCTGGCCCAAATCTGGTGCATGACATAGTTGTTTTAGTTCATGGTGTTATGTAGCTATATGTTTATTAATTAATCTCTTCACCCATAGTGATGTTATACTATTAAAAGACTATCGATAAACAAATACATAGGAGTACATCTTACCTTCAAAAGCATATAGATATCCAATTCCAATGTAAATACTAGTAATGAATTAATTTGAAAGGTCTTGCAACAGTTGCTCATAGAGACAGTACGACAAAAGAGGGAGAAGAGAGAGATTAAAGACACCGAGCAGAAGCAGTCCTTCCCCACTGCCCTTTGTATTTACTCCTCGCCGTCTCGCCGTCTCCCTCCCTCCCTCCTACTTTTGTGCTGCCCTTCCCCTTCTTCCCCGTCTCCCACATTTGCTCCTCCTCTTCTCCCTTCCATCGTGTTGAACGAAGAAGGAGCTGCGCAGCTCTTGGGAGGAAGATGGCGAGTGATCCGGGGCGCATCACAGGCGTGATGCGGCCGCAACAAGCATTTGCGGTCGCTGTCGGCCTTGACGTTCGCTCGCTCCATCTCGACGTCGCCGACCAAGGTCTGGAACTCACTGCCACTGTGACCTCCCTCGGACACGGTGCGACGGCGCTGGGGTCTGTACCCCATCTCGATGCCGAGGAGCAAGACATGGTAAGTGTTCTCGGTCGAGCTCCCTCCATAATATTGGGGTTTTATGTAGTTTTAGGAGGGCACGTACAACGGGTCGGCACGTACGACGGGTCCTCTGAGGCCGTCTCCACGCCCACCGACGCCAGGAGGCGGACGAGGGCGCAGATCCACTGTGTGCGCACGCGCCATGTCTGCGATTCCAGATTTGGCGCGCGGTGTCTGCGCCTTCGCCCGCGCCGGTGTCGTGGCGGCCTTCCATCCTTAGACGCCGCTGCCCTGCCGGTTTCTACTTTCTACGCCCGTCTTAGGCCGCCGCGCCGCGGCCCACGTTAGGCACCAGCGCATCCTGGCGTTGCTCGGCGTTAGGTCTGGTCGCCTGCCTAGCTTCTTGCGTCCACGCCGGGTAGCACGCCGCAGGTCAGGTCTGTCTCCACTCCCACGAAAGGCCGGCCCCCGGCTGCATGATGGCACCACTGTCGTCCGTCGTGCCTTTGCGTCGTAGAGAAGAGGAACTGCTGCTTCATTGTTGGTGGATTTAGGGAACCATGCTCAGTTTTCAATTTGCTTGATCCTTGATGTGGTTGGGGAACCCGCATATTCAGTTTTTCAATATGCTGGTTGTGATTGTGTTCATTCAGGCAGATTCTGTCCAGCTGACAGGATGCATTCCTGCAGATTCAACCTTTTCAAACCTACGTTACACGTTTCGTATTTGAAGGCTGATATTCAGGAGTTACTAACAATCAGTATGCAAAAACACATTTTTGAAAAGAATTTTTTTTTTTTTTTTTTTTTGGGAAAGTATGCAAAAACACTGAAAGAGTGTCTGATATTATTGTTTAAAAAAAAAGAAGTGTCTCTAATGTACTCGTACTAAATGAGTTCTCATAGATAAAGTCTTTTCCCATGGCCAGCATAACGTGTAGCTCATGGCAGCTGTTTTGGAAGATCTTATGCTCGGCTGTAGCAATAGTAGCAGCTAGCCTCCGTTATGTTGCACTAAGATTGTGTTTAAATCTTTTTGTTTAAAAAAGATTGTGTGTTTTATTGTTGTGGTCTTTCATGCTCTGACCGACAACATTGCCATCAGCCCATCATCAATCTTCAGGGTTCAGGTGAAGAAACCAGAAACTTTAGGAAGGACGCCCTTAGCCTACCCTGCTGCAACGGCTCATGTGCATGTGCATTATTGCAAGAAGAACCTCCGAGGCTGCTTCGTCTTGCCTCGAGTCTTCATGGTCTGCTGGAGTGCTCAAGTGATCTTTTTCTCCACGTCAAGGGCGGCCACAGACTATTTAATGTGTGTACTATTACTATCATGTCTTCTCTACTTTCTAAAAATAAATGATGCTGAATTTCATTTGACTCAAGCAATAATGATTTAACCCTGCTAAGCATAGTGAGCTCTACACTAATGGCTGTACTAATTAATCTTTGTTTGTTAGTTCGGAGATATGAATACAGCAGAGTGGTGGGGGAATAATGGTGTCAATGAAATTTATGCCCTCGAGAGTAGAGCAATAATCTGGTCACTCATTCATACTCCAAGCACACAAGAGCTAAGGTATGCTTTTGCCTCAGCTCTTCTCTATTTATATCGGCAAAATTACAATGGCAAAAGAACAAAATGAAGTGTTGCCAAAATGTAATTCGACAATTCATGGATGAAATTGTGCCTAAAATATAAAATTTTCTTTTGGATAGTAGACAAAATGAGTTGAAATATAATTTTGAAGACTAAAATTATTTTATGAATGAAATTGAAACTTGAATGCAAAGTTTGAGGGTCACAATGATCATCTGCGTAGAAGTGGGGATTAAGTTGAGGCTAAAAGCAGAGTTTGATGACTACAATAGTCATATATTAAAAGTTCAGGATGAAACTAAACCTCGATTAATAGTTCAGGGACAAAAATAGCTATTCTGTCTTCTTCAAATCTTGCTCGGGCTAATTGCTATCCGTGCTGATGCCTAGTTTTGTTTCTTTTTTCTGTTATGCAGCGGCAACCCCAAGATTGGGAAGAAAGAGACGTGAGTTTGCTTGTTGCCTGTTCCTCCCGTTCTTCAGATCTTGCTCGGGCCGATTACTATGCATGCTGATACCTAGTTGTGGTACGTTCTTTTTCTGTTATGCAGCGGCAAGCCCTTCTCTAACAAGGATTGGTATGCCGACATCAAGGCCCCGTCGGAGTGCAGTGTGCGCAACATCGGCAAAACTCTTGTCCCAGCACACAGGGTGCCCGGGTCTGTTCTTCCTTTCATTCTTGTTGTTTTTCTACTACTGCTTCTATGTTTTGTGGCGTGATGTTGCACACATATATTTTGTCGTCTATGTAGAGTCTAGCCACGGTAGGACAGGGATTGTTTTATTGCTCACTCCATTTGTTTGGAACCGACTTGGCCTCGCTAGCATCTCTGCTCTTTCTGATCTGAACGTATGGAATGCTCCTATGCCTCGCTAACATCTCTGCTCTTTCTGATGTGAACGTATGGAATGCTCCTATGCACACATAAGAATTTGCTTGTTGCCTGCTAGTGCCCTTCTTCAGATCTTGGTCGGGCCGATTGCTATCCGTGCTGATGCCTAGTTGTGATACGTTCTTTTTCTGTTATGCAGCAGCAACCCCTTCTCTAACAAAGATTGGTGTGCCGATATCAAGGCCCCGTCAGTATTCAGCGTGCGCAACCTCGGCAAGACTCTTGTCCCAGCACACAGGGTTCCCGGGTCTGTTCTTCCTTTGATTCTGTTGTTTTCTCCTACTGCTTCTCTGTTTTGTGGCATGATGTTTCACGCATATGTTTTGTCGCCTATGTAGAGTCTAGACCGCGTCCGCGGTAGGACAGGGATTGTTTTATTGTTCACTCCATTTGTTTGGAACCTACTTGGCCTCGCTAGCATATCTGCTCTTTCTGTTGTGAACGTATGGAACGCTCCTATGCCTCGCTAGTATCTCTGCTCTTTCTGATGTGAACGTATGGAATGCTCCTATGCACACATAAGAGTTTGCTTGTTGCCTGTTCGTGCCGTTCTTCACATCTTGCTCGGGCCGATTGCTATCTGTGCTGATGCCTAGCTGTGGTGCTTTTTCTGTTATGCAGCGGCGACCCCTTCTCTAACAAGGATTGGTATGACGACATCAAGGCCCCGTCCGTGTTCAGTGTGCGCAACGTTTTGAAGACTCTTGTCCCAGCACACAGGGTGCCCGGGTCTGTTCTTCCTTTCGTACTTGTTGTTTTCTCCTACTGTTTCTATGTTTTGTGGTGTGATGTTGCACACATATGTATCCTAAATGCTAATGATGCTTGACTCGATTAAAACCGTGCATATTTTTCTGCAATGATTGAAATATTCTTTGCCATTTTAAAATCCTTATTAGGTCTTCAAAGGAATGGCCAATGGACATCTCGCTGCAGGATCTTCTATCTTATGTACATGTAAGAGTTTATCACACTCATCAATTATCCTAATGCCCTTCGTTAGATCCAATGCATCTTTTAAGTTGAACACAAAAATTCATCTATGCATGTGTAGGAGGCCAAGGCAGAAAGTCCTGTCGAAGATAAAACAACAGTTTCTGGAGAGGTGGTCTTTCAGGTTTAATTCAAATCAGTAATTCAATCGAAGTTACTATTGTTTCAAAAAAAAGAAGAAGTGTGTCTAATGTAAAGTTCTCATAGATGAAGTCTTTTCCCATGGCCTATACAACATAACGTGTAGCTCGTGGCAGCTGTTTTGTAAGATCATGCTATTATGCTCGGCTGTAGCAATAGTAGCAGCTAGCCTGCGTTATGTTGCACTAAGATTGTGTTTTAATCCATTTTTTTATAAAAAAGATTGTGTCTTTTATGGTTGTGTTCTATCATGCTTTGACCGACAACATTGCCATCATCAATCTTCAGGGTTCAGGTGAAGAAACCAGAGGGGCGGACACTGTCAGAATCTTTAGGAAGGATGCCCCTGGCCTACCCTACTGCAACGGCTCATGTGCATCCCAAGCAGTGCCTCCGAGGCTGCTTCGCCGCCTTGCCTCCAGTCCTCATGGTCTTGTGGAGTGCTCAAGGCTTCTTCTCCACGTCAAGGGCGGACACAGACTATTTAATGTTTGTACAATCATGTCTTCTCTACTTTCTAAAAATAATAATGCATTTCATTTGGTTCAAGCAATAAAGATTTGACCCTGCTAAGCATAGTGAGCTCTACACGAATGGTTGTACTAATTAATCTTTGTTTGTTAGTTCGGAGATTTGAATACAGCAGAGAGGTGGGGGAATAACGATGTCAATGAAATTTATGCCCTCGAGAGTAGAGCAATAATCTGGTTACTCATTCATACTCCAAGGACACAAGAGCAAAGGTATGTTTTTGCCTCAACTCTTCTTTATTTATATCGGCAAAATTACAATAGCAAAATTAAAATATGAAGTGTTGCCAAAATGTAATTCGACAATTCATGGATAAAATTGTGCCTAAAATATGAAATTTTCCTTTTGGATAGTAGACAAAATGAGTTGAAATATAATTTTGAAGACTAAAATTATTTTATGAATGAAACTGAGACTTATACGCAAAGTTTGAGGATTACAATGATCATCTGCGTAGAACTGGGGATTAAGTTGAGGCTAAAAGCAGAGTTTCATGACTACAATAGTCGTATTAAAAGTTCAGGATGAAACTAAACCTCGATTAATAGGTCAGGGACCAAAATAGCTATTCTGTCTTCTTGAGATCTTGCTCGAGATGATTTCTATCCGTGCTGATGCCTAGTTGTGTTTTTTTTTTTCTATGCAGCGGCCACCCCAAGATTAGGAAGAAAGAGACGTGAGTTTGCTTGTTGCCTGTTCCTCCTGTTCTTTAGATCTTGCTTGGGCCGATTACTATCCGTGCTGATACAAGGTTGTGGTACGTTTTTTTTTGTGTTATGCAGCGGCAACCCCTTCTCTAACAAGGATTGGTATGCCGACATCAAGGCCCCGTCGGAGTGCAGTGTGCGCAACATCGGCAAAACTCTTGTCCCAGCACATAGGGTGCCCGGGTCTGTTCTTCATTTAATTCTTGTTGTTTTCTACTGCTGCTTCTATGTTTTGTGGCGTGATTTTGCAGTTTGCACGCATATGTTTTGTCGTCTATGTAGAATCTAGACCGCGGTAGGACAGGGATTGTTTTATTGCTCACTCCATTTGTTTGGAACCGACTTGGCCTCGCTAGCATCTCTGCTCTTTCTGATCTGAACGTATGGAAAGCTCCTATGCCTCGCTAACATCTCTGTTCTATGTGAACGTATGGAATGCTCCTATGCACACATAAGAGTTTTCTTGTTGCCTGTTCATGCCGTTCTTCAGATCTTTCTCGGGCCGATTGCTATCTGTGCTGATGCCTAGCTGTGGTGCTTTTTGTGTTATGCAGCGGCGACCCCTTCTCTAACAAGGATTGGTATGACAACATCAATGCCCCGTCCGTGTTCAGTGTGCGCAACATTGGGAAGACTCTTGTCCCAGCACACAGGGTGCCCAGGTCTGTTCTTCCTTTTTCGTACTTGTTGTTGTTTTCTCCTACTGTTTCTATGTTTTGTGGTGTGATGTTGCACACATATGTATCCTAAATGCTAATGATGCTTGACTCGATTAAAACCGTGCATATTTTTCTGCAATGATTGAAATATTCTTTGCCATTTTAAAATCCTTATTAGGTCTTCAAAGGAATGGCCAATGGACATCTCGCTGCAGGATCTTCTATCTTATGTACATGTAAGAGTTTGTCACAATCATCAATTATCCTAAAGCACATCTGTTAGATCCAATGCATCTTTTAAGTTGAACACAAAAATTCATATATGCATGTGTAGGAGGCCAAGACAGAAAGTCATGTGAAGATAAAACAACAATTTCTGGAGAGGTGGTCTTTCAGGTTTAATTCAAATTAATAATTCAATCAAAGTTACTATTGTTTCAAAAAAATGTGTCTAATGTAAAGTTCTCATAGATGAAGTCTTTTCCCATGGCCTATCTATACAGCTTAACGTGTAGCTCATGGCAGCTGTTTTGTAAGATCGTGCTATTATGCTCGGCTGTAGCAATAGTAGCAGCTAGCCTCCGTTATGTTGCACTAAGATTGTGTTTTAATCCATTTTTTTAAAAAAGATTGTGTGTTTTATGGTTGTGCCTCCGAGGCTAGCTTCGGCGGCCCCTTGCCTCCACCCTCCAGTCCTCATGGTCTTGTGGAGTGTTCAAGGCTTCTTCTCCACGTCAAGGGCGGCCACAGACTATATAATGTTTGCACTATCATGTCTTCTCTACTTTCTAAAATAATAATTGATTTCATTTGGTTCAAGCAATAATGATTTGACCCTGCTAAGCATAGTGAGCTCTACACAAATGGCTGTACTAATTAATCTTTGTTTGTTAGTTCGAGATTTGAATACAGCAGAGAGGTGGGGGAATAACGATGTCAATGAAATTTATGCCCTCGAGAGTAGAGCAATAATCTGGTTACTCATTCATACTCCAAGGACACAGAGGAGCAAAGGTATGCTTTTGCCTCAACTCTTCTCTATTTATATAGGCAAAATTACAATGTATTTCTTGTTTGTGCCATTTGGTTTCCTTAGCTATCTTCTGTAACTACGCAGGACTATGTGGCTGCTGTTAAACAACAATACAAGAACTTTCCAGGGGAACACACGTGGAACAATGCACATGGAAGCATTCCAGGATATGCGTCTTAACTCTACAAACATTATACCATGTGAGATTATCTTCTGCACAGTAAATAAGCTAACCTGTTTTCCTCGGAGTTCCCTCTCGTTTGGTGCTCATTTCTTTCCTAGGGCCTTTTTTGTATACATGGTTTTTATGTTCTATGCTCTGTCATGAGCAGCCTAGGCAAGAACATTGGCGTTGTAGTTCAATGCAGTGCCACGTAATTTAAGACGACTTACTAAACTATAGATACAATGGTTATCATTTTAATTTGTCTCATATTCACTCATAAGGCATGCCCACTCATAATTGCTTAATTTATGCATAAAGTAAAAATAGAATTGTGAGTTGCCGGCGGCGTAATGAACTGTAGATACAATGGTTATCATTCTAAGTTATCTCAGAGTCACTCACAATTCCTTAATTTATGCATATAGTAAAAATAGAATTGTGAGTTGTTCAACTTATACAATGTTTTATATTTGTCAAATAATCCCAAATTTTAGCTCACGAGGGCAGTTGCTTCACGAAGCAACAACCCAATTCTCTCACCCCTCTCTTTCCTCCACATATTAAAAGTCCTACGTGACACTACGTGTGCAATGTACCTGCCCTAATGCTCCTTGTACTTGCTATGGACACTCTGAGTGGAAAGCTGTATACTAGGAAGAACGAGAAGAAGGCGAAAACAACCTCTAGTGGCTAATTTGGGTCCTAGTTATCTGTAAGGAGAGCTTTTGAGAGTAAGAATAGGAAAATAGTTAGCGGGTTTTGTTAGTGTTGTAGCTGGCCATTTGGGGACATATATTTTTTTTTAGAGAAAAGGGGACTCCCCGCTTTTGTATTACCAAAAGCACAAACATCCAGTTCACGCACAGATTTAGCCTAAAGGCTGAAAAGCAAATAAGTTCGATCATCTTGGGACATATCTAAGGGCCGACCAATTGGTAGGGGCAAAAGTAGAGTTTTTTTTATCTGAACCTCCAAGGGAGAGCGATCTTACTCGCTACGCCATTGCTTAGGAATAGCAATTGTCAATAATAATATCTAGTTCATTAATATATCCGCTAGCTCCCTAGTCCTATCATCTTGGTATCAGACTACCGATCCTCCGGCCTGATCATGGGTGACTCTGTCTCTCCACCTGATATCAAGGACACCATAGAATCGCCACAGTACATAATCCGGTTCCAACCCGAAACCCGGACCCATGATAAAGCGCACCAAGAGGAACCGTGCGGGTTGGCTTACATTGGGTAGAAACCGCTTAACCGGTAGTGGATCCGCTCGCCAACCGCTGCCGCCATGGCTGCTGGGCGCGCCACCGGCGCCCGCCAGCGGACGCCGACCCCCTCCGCTCCGGCCGACGGCGGCGGATCCTTGTCACCTCGCCGAGGCGGATGGCGAACAAAGCGCCACGAGGGCCGTATGCGCTACGCCGGCGGGTAGTGGGGCGCGCGCCCGGCGCATGGGAAGTCGCGCACTCGTCGTCCCGCGTCTTATGTCCGGGCGCAGAGCCGCCATAGCACGTTGATTTGACCTCCGCCGCCGCCAATTGGAGCACCGGTGTTGTTGGATTGGAGCGCGTGAGGGCCATCCGCGCTGCACCGGCGATGAATGTGATGAGGACATCCTCTACTATTACCCGTTGGCAAAGACACAACAAAATGGGCCAAGTGGCCCGGTTGTAGTCGGGACGGCGACCGTGTGAGCCTCTAAATAGTCCCACCTTGCTTAACTTGGGAGGAGGAAGCCACCTTAAAGGGAGAGCCACCCTTCCCCTATCAAACTAGTCTTTTGGGGCGATTGGGTCTTTCCCCGAGTGGGGACACCGGTGTGCGGTGCTAAGATTGCCCAAGGCGCCCAGCGGGAGGCCCTAGTGGCGTTATAGCGGATCGGTCGCGTCGAATTTTCGGTTGTCGGTGCTAAGATTGCGGGATCCCATCCGCGGCCGCGGATGCTGCGCTACTACGCGGGCGTCGCCGACAACATCCACGGTGAGGTCCTGCGCATCTCCCGGCGGGTACTAGGGCTACACGCACAAGGAGCCCGTTAGCGTGGTGGGCGTCATCATCCCGTGGAATTTCCCCACCATGATGTTCTTCCTCAAGGTCAGCCCGGCGCTCGCCCGTCGTCGTCAAGCCCTCCGAGTAGACGCTGCTCTTCACGCTCTAGCACGCGCACCTCGCCAAGCTCGCCGGCGTGCTGACGAAGTCATCAACGTCATGCCGGGTTCGAGCCATCGCTGCGGCACCGCGCATGGTCACATGGATGTCAACAGCGTGGCCTTCACCGGATCCACGGGGTGGGTCGCCTCGTCATGGAGTCAGCCACGCGGAGCAACCTCAATATGGTCTCACTGGAGCTCGGCATGGGCACATCAGAGAGTGAATTCGATGACTGGTGCACGAGACGAGAGAACACGATCGAGTCACTGCGCCGGTGGTCGGCCGTTGTCGTCTGCTCCACTATGGGACCCGACCGGCAATCCCGCGCAGCTAGCAGAGGTAGCGCTATGTTGAACATTTAGGCAATATACCAGATGCATTGACCCGTAAAAACTTTAAGATGTTCGCTAACATGAACAACATAAGCACATGTATTCTCAACTTGCTACTGCCACTAGCAACATATGCTAAGCCTACTATAACACAACAGTAAGAAGAAGCATAACCAATTTTGGATTCGGATTATACCCTTGGGTGAGTCCGTAGGTGCCTGCGGCAGAAGCATCACTAGAGCTGGTTGCAGCAGCGTCGGCCGGAAGGAGCAGTCGCGCTCGAGAGTGCTCCTCAAAAACTTGATCGCCCGCCTACCTGTGCAGGTATGCTTGACGGACGGAGTTCCGGAGGCTTGCTCACCGGAGACCCCTGTGCGCGTAGGGAGCTCTGGCTGGAGATGCATAGACTTTAGCTCAAGCTCAAGAACAGACACTGAGAATGTGATTGCTCTCATAAATATCGGCTTAGGGCGCGCACCGTGCAAGTGTGTTTTACCCTTACGCCCTTTGTGACCATTGTCTAGGCCATGTAGTCGTTGGGCCAGTCTAGCGTGTAGCAAAAAGGGCATGGTCACATCATGTTCGGCCAAGGCCATGGCCCGCGGCGGGCGAGCGATGCGTCGTGGCTCGGCATTTACGGCGGCGGCGTGCCATGTTCCCTCTTAACTCCTCACGGAGAGACCAACTAGCTCTCTATTTAAGTTAAGCACTTTCTCAGTGAGTGTACTATATGGTACTAATCACACTCCACTTACCATAAAGATGTGGGCCTTTGGAGTTCCCATGATTAATTGCTAGTTAACTAATGGGCCAGGCCCAATTAATCTAACAATCCCCACCAAAGTGTTTCATAAATCGTGTTTAGGTCAGTTTTTGAGATTGGAAACGTCCAAGGACGGTTTCCTAAAAGGATAAGACCACCCTCCTCTATATAATAAAGAGGTTAATGGCCGATTTGATCCCATCCACATCCAATTGATCAAAGATCAAACTCTACACTTTTCAAACCCTAATCTTCTCTCCTGAACCCCTCTACTTGCTGTCCAAAGAGCATTCTCCTTGAAAATCATCGGCGTTCTTGGTGGCCTTGCCGATCCTAGGGCACCCCTCGTGTGCGTCCTCCCAACGGGTCTTCCCGAAGGTGCGTTCGGAGGTTCTCCCGGCCAAAACCGAGCTCTACATCGGACCTAACGATCTCTTGATCGCTCGTGACCAATCACGCTTGCGGTGCTTGCTTTTTTTCAGTGCCGTGTGCCACCTCGTGGGCGTCCATGGCCCTCCCGGTGTGCTTGGCGTGGAACCCTAGTTATTCCGTCAACACGCTGCGGCCGGCCGCCAGCTGCAGCTTCCCTCGCTGCTTGAATGGCTGCGTTGGCAGCTGCCTTTGTAGCCTGCAGTCATGCTCGTGGCGGCGTCCTTGACTTGGCCGCAGCAGCAGCGACGCGCTCGGTTGAAGTGGAGGCCATCGGTTGGGATTGGGGTTTTTGCAGTAGGTAGGTGTTTTTTGTGGGCTTCATATACCAATTGTTGGAATGGCAAGTCTGAATTGGATTGCCGGAGGGCAACTTTGGCTCTAGGCCTTGCATTACAAGAAGCTATAGAGAGCATATTCTGGGAATAATCTAAAAGCATAAAGGTAATAGCTTGGCTGCTAAGGTAACTAGATAAAGATCCTTTAGACATCCTAAGCATACATCAAAACAAACTAGAGATAGACTTAAGCTAATGAAAACTGAAGCTAGGCTTAACCACAAGGAATAGCTGTTTTGAAAGGAGGGTTCAAGTGTTGTTGATGCTTTCATTAGAAAGCAGTACACCAAGAAGAAGAATAAGGCACCACTTCTAGTGACAAATTTAGGCCATAGTTATCTATTAGGGGAGGTTCTGCTACAAGTTAGGATATGAAGAGTAAGAATAAGATTGGTTAGTAGGTTGTTATTGTTGCAGCCGGCCGTTAGGGGATATAACTAAGGGCCAGCCAACTGCTAAGGGTAAGCAGAAGCAGATAATTGTCGATCAGAGCCTCCAAGGGAGGCTGATCTGGCGTTGCTGTTTCCATTGCTTAGCATTAGCAATGGTCAATTATCTACAGTTCATCGATAAATCCTCCGGTTTCTAGTCCTATCAATACTCTAGACTACATCTCCTTGCTTCCTTTCTTATATGAACACACTTGATTGTCTCTCAATTTGTGGAATCACCGTAGCCTAAGCATTTGCAATTCCTTTTCTTTTAGCTCCTTTGAGTTTTCCAAATGTAACAACATATTCTGAAAAACTATGTTTTTGTTTCTAGACGACAATAGCACACTTCAAAAAATAGATGAAACGAAACGGGCCACTAGCTCCTGTAAGATGAATTGGATGATTTTAACACTAGCTCTGTTATATCAATATAATATATGTGGGTTCAGATTTTGATGAGGCTTACAAGTCACAAGTAGATTTTTTCCATATTAATTGGCACAAAATAACTTAATAACATTTAATATGTATCCAATAAATTCTATTCAATTTTGTTAAAATTATAAGGGGTCAACATGACCTTTTTGGTGACATCTGGTTTAGGGGCCGGAGTGCCGGACACCCATTTCGTCCAAGTGTTAAGTCGGTTCAGCGCGCCAGATCCCTCACCCTACCCCTTTTGCTTTTGTCCTGGCCTCCACACGTTATTTATCCAGTTTTTCTCTAGGGTTCAAATCAAAGGTGTGTTCTAACTAGTTGGTGGGTTCGATTGGGTTGTGCTCAAACAATAGAAAAGTGAGATGGGGTGAGTTGGGAGAGAGAATTAATATGGGTTGGGTAAGGGTGGCTTTCAATCCATTGGCAATCATGTCTAATATAAGCAAGCTCATTTTTATTTATAGGTGACCGCAGCTCACTTCAAAAGAATCAAGCTATGAACAAGGAAAGTGGCGTCTGGCTTGTAAAACATGAATTAGATTATTTTAACAGAAGGTACGTATGCTCGCTATCGGTACCTGTTTAGACCTTGCTTTCATGTTAAATTTCAAACTAATATACTTCTTTGAATACTATTGCAGCCATAGGCCTGATGCATCAGCATGCGTTGTGTCTTGCAATATTGCTACACAGCTGCCAAAGATAAAATGTCAGTGTGCTCTAAAACAAGGTTCCAAATTTATGCCTCAAGCAAGAGAGGTGGATGTCGTTGTAAGTGCAAAGGACCACATGGCTGGGGAGATAGAGCATGTAATGGATACTGTTCCTGAAGAATTCTTGCCTGCACAGCTCCATAAAACTGCTTCTCATTGTATTCTGGATGAACTCAGCAAGCAACATACACTTCACAAGTGGTGCCTATTACTACTTCAGTGCCTCCCATCTTGGTTCTTTATAACCAGAAACTGGTTCCTAGGATTTTTAGTGGTTGAATCCAAACAACTTAGAGACAGGTACCCATTAACAAGTTCTGGTGATGCTCTAGCAACATTCATAATGGAGCTTGCTCATGAGGTGCCACTGCTCTGGCAACCAAATAATGAACATGCAGAATCAGAGTGGGATTCTGAGCCCCCAATGTCCATGCAGCAACAAGACGAAGACAATAGCTCTCTTAGCACCAACATTATAGTGGATTCTCATGATGCTGAAAGACAACACATTGATCCACGCACCAAGAGCAATGTCCAGAGCCAGCAACTAACACCTATTTTTGTGAGGCATGTCTCTGGAGAGCTGGCTGTTAGTGTTAATTTGGAGCAATCTTCAGGTCATTTGATGCAGTTGTATGCACACAAGACGAGGACAAAGCTTGAATGCCAATATTTTATATATGGCAGGAAAATACTTGAACCTCATTATAGTCTTATGTTTTATGGTGTAGAACGGGACACTACAATTCATGTTTGTACTAGGCTGCTTGGAGGATTGTAAGTTCAAAATATTTTTCTTGTGTCATTTTGTTTATATTATTTCCATCTAAAGGATTTGTTCTATGTTTCTTATTAATTGTATATTGTATATGTTTCAGGACGACCATAAGTGAATTTATCAATAAGCATGGAGGGGAGCTACTCACAGAGGTTACTTTACCAGATGGACGGGTTTCATTGAAAATGACCAGGGCCGGATGCCTGTTTTTATCAACTTGGTTAAAGTGTTTCACTAGCACATTTGCTGATAAAAAAGAGTTGGAATGGGGAATTCAGTTTGGACGATTTTAGAGTTCAGCATGGACATGTCCTGGTTCTTAAGAGTGCTAAAACAAGGCTTGATGGTAGCTCTATGCATGCTGATTTGAAGAAGCTGGTTACCCATATAAAGAGCATTTTTACAGGAACGAGTCATATTTGGTATCGAAATATGCACCTTATCTGGAAAACTTAACTAATTTTCTACTAACACTGAAGTATGCAAAATTACTTCCTAAGGATAGAGTATTTATTGAGACGCACATATGTTGTGTGGAGTCTGCGGCCAGGGGCATGTTATTAATTATGCTGCGAAAAAAGGAAAAGACCTTGGATCAAACTACACAATTCACATGGGATAAGGCAACGGAACTACCTGAACAACAGTTCAACAGAACTGTTTATACCGATTTCAGTCAACTCAACAGAATTCCCATGTTTGATGATATAATAGAACATGCTATGCGTCGTAATGAAGAATATACAAGTTCAAGACATAGCAGTTTCAGACTTTGTCGGGATGTATTCACGCATGCCCCATCGAAACGATTTGTGAGTTCAACTTTCTTTTCGTTTCAGTTTGAAACTAATGTTTTGTGCAACAAATTTTTATGCTACTACTATCATTGAAACATCAATACATAGTAAAGCTTTTGTTTGGCCATTCATCAAAATATCCGTCTTTAGACATAGCTGCCTTCTTATTGGGCCTGAAGCATGTACATGACCATTCTTATGTTGAACTTAATAATCTTAATCTGTTCCGTTTTCTAGGACAAGACTCCTAAGACATGGAAGGAAAAATTCAAGAATGATGATGGTATTGAGCTTATGATACCTGCATACAATCCAAATTTGGTTCCTGACCTTATACGTAGTTGGATCAATGAAAGTAGTATTGACATTATGCCAGAGTATGATTTTAAACCTGCAGCTTACTTTATCTCATTGTTGAAAATAGAAATCTAATGTTGTAACTTATTGTAGGCTACTTGCAGCTCAAGTAAGGTGTCCCTGCGTCATATGTACTCCAGCACATTCAGGTAAAAATCTGCGGTCTCTCCAAAACATGTTGAAAAACATGTCTAGCTATAGTTTGGCACAATGCAAGTCATACTAGGGGCCGTTTGGCTGGGCTCTGGTCCGCGTGGTCATCTTCCAGAGCGAAAGTGCCCAAGCCTGATTATTGCTCGAGTTTGTTTTTGCCCATGCAACTTCAGAACAAGACCTTTCTTACCTTAGGATTATTGCTACCAAACAACTTTTTGCAACCTAGATACTTTCAAAGGTGGTTTATATTTTCTAGAAACGATAAAATAAGAATCATATGAAACTAGTACCATTTTTTAAAACATTATAATCGAACCATTAGTTTTTTGGGAGGTTATTTGGATCTTATTTGGAAATGTTCCTAGTGTTTTATTGCTCATAGTCATGTCTGTTATTTAGTTAAATCATCATGTGTGCTATATTAAACTGCTGTATCAACAAAAGAATACATACTCAAAATAGGGTACCAAATATGTTGGAGTTAAGTGGGTCAAGTTATTTGCTAGAGCATGGCACCTGCGAGGTTGATGCCATCTTCCTAATCTTCTGTTTATTCATAGTCTTGCTTTGGATTCTCCTCGTCAATCTTAGGTATAACATAGTGCAAAATGGTGATTTAAATAAGTAACTAACAAACATGATCACAAACAATAAAACACAAGTGGTAGGAATAAATAAATAAAATATGAGCACCAACAGGAAGATTATATCGAGACCCCGCGTCGTCCCCAAGGGCGGCTCGGGGCGACCCACCACCGCCGCTGCCAAAAAGCCCTCTGTCGGAGCTGTCCCTCACCGCCGTCGCTGCTCACACGAGAGCGGTGGCGGCGCCCACGGCGCCCCAACATGGTGCCTGTCCCCAAGTCCTCCCCTTCTTCCTCCACTCACCCATCCTTCCTCTTTCCGAGCTCCCCCTCTTTCCATGGTGGTCGATGGCCGGAGTGGCCAGGTGTTAGAGACCCTAACTCCGGGACGATGTATATTCTTTGGATAACAAGTTCACCTCGCCGCCCATGGTCCGGCGAGGACCCGGCTCCTCTCCTCTCCCAACTAGTTTACTTCAGATACAAGTTGATGAATGACTTCTCTCCTCACCTGCAATCAACATTAATACACTTGCTCACTCTGCCTCATGGGCCTCATAGCGATTACAAGCCCACTCGGGGCCTTTAGTATGGGAGCTTGGGCGACGGGCTCTCGTGCTCTTCCTGCGCGTGGTCGCCCGGCCACGGCCCAGGTGAGGGGTGGTGACACCGGGATGGCTCAGATCCGCGCCTTGCACGGCGGATCGATTCTTTTTACTGGACCCGCGCCTTGCACGGCGGATCCGGTGCTGGACCCGTGCATGGGGGAGCCGTTCAGCGACCTCCATGGGAGCTGCGGCATCGCCCATGGCCGGTGCTACCGATGGCGGTGCTGCTCCGGGCGCTTCTTCCCATCTTTGGCGGTGGATGGTGGCCCGCGTCTTGGTCGGCGAGGGAGCAGCCCGTTAACCGGAGCGCCGCGTCGATGCGCCATCCTGAGAGCAACGCGCCCCCGGAGCGGAAGTTTGTCCGTTACGCAACATGGTGTTGTCCGGTTGGTGCTGCACACCGGCATTCGGCCGGAATGCCCAACCAACTCCTCTCATCATGGGTCGGCCGATTGGCTCCATAGCAGTGGCGGTGGCCAGCCCGGCTTGTCGATCTTGCGCCTCCCTCGTGTGAGGCGAGTCCGTTCGCTCTCGCGGCGTGTGGCGGGCTGCGGTCTTTGTCGGTGTGTCGCCTTCCGTCGTCGCGGGGCGAGTCCATTCGGCTCTTCGACTCCATGACGTGTGGTGGCGGCCAGCGCTATCGGTGTGCGCCTCCTGTCATCGCCGGCGAGTCAATCTGGCTCGGTGGCGTGTGGCGGCGACAAGCCTGCATTTTGGCGGCATCGAGACCTCGTTAGGGCTGCGGCCGCTCGATGGGCCCTCATTCACAGGTTTTGGGCGCTTAGCTTAGCCTGGAGTTCTCTGGGCCAGTGACGTTAATCTCCTTCTTGAAGGCGTCATTGAAGAACCTCCTGTGTTGCCCCCTACTTTGGCCACCCTACTCAACTCCTTTGCACAAGACTCGGGCAAAAGCTTTGCCAAAGCCCTCGTGGCGTTGGCTGATGATGGTGGCGGTGTCGCGTCATCCACCTCCTTGGAGGCATCGTCGAGGAGTTCGTATGCTCGGGCATTGTATTTTCCTTCTTTCTTCTTTTTCGGGGTTTCTTCCTGTTCCCTAAAACGTGGACTTTTTTGAAATGAAAGCAGGTGGGGAAGCTCTCTCCCTCCCCCGCCACCCCCCACCCAAATGGTTTCAAAAAAGGAAGATTATATCTTTAGAAAAACAAATGGTGTTGCTATAATATTTTTCTAGTTTAGAATGAATTCATTCTGATTTTTATAATAATAAACTAATTTTTATTACTTTGAGAAAATACAAATAACTTTTAAAACTAGCTGGATGGTAAAATTTGTTAAGTATTGATAGTTCGATGGTCATTAATTTGGGTTTTGGAGTTGCATGGTCCAAAGTAAACTCCAGATACACTTCTTCCTATAAACTGTTGGAAACAGTGGTTACACCGTCCCACCAAACCTAAGAACTAGTATATTATAAAATTTGGGGCAGTCCCAATGGAAGAAACCGACACGTTTTCCATAGCAAAAGAAATCACCTATAAAAACCATTCTTCACAGTGGTAGTTTCTTCGAGTAATAATTATTTTCTCTTTCTTTCTCCCAATTCCACCAATGGGGAGAGTTGCATTAACCCCATAGAAACTAGTGGTTTCTCTCCAATGGCAAATTCATGGTTTCTTGTGCATTGGGTCAAGAGTAGACATGGTTTCTCCATGAAGAAACCATTTCTATGATTTTTGCTCTCTTTCCTCATTAATTAGGCTGCCACATCATTATTTTGCTTAGTTGGCAAGCCATTTAATAGAGATAGAAACTACCATTAATACACCATTGGGAGTGAGTGCCCTAAGTGGACAGAAGGCATCCTTCTTGATGAGACTGAACGAGCCAAAAGGATAGATATTGTGCATCCATAGTACAGTTCGGCTAGATGATGTACTACCTGCTAACGCCACCATATAGGGAACTCCACCCGTGTCATGTCAAGATTGAGCTTAGTCTATTTAGGTGGGCTACTTTTATGCCAAATTATTAGAAACCAGTGTGAGTTAACTGGATGTGGTCAGGTGCGTGGCTTGGTACTCATCATTGGGAACAGAGGTGTCAAATGCAGTCTTCTTAGTTATGCTATGTCCTTTTTCATTATTGCTACTGGTTAATATGCTTATCTTTATCAGCTTATGTACTGGATGATGTATATGTATTATTGGCATATACATATATAGGTAAAAAGGGTGGAGGAGAATCTTCAACGGCGGGGAAGGGGAAACAAGCATTACAAGCCGAAAGTTCAGGGTCTTCACAGCCTTCAACACAGCAGCCCCGACCACCTGCAAGTTCAGGGCTTCCACAGCATTCTGCACGGCAGCAGACCACGTACGCTGCTACAGTGAGGCCTCCTCCTCCTACGCAGCAGACCACGTACGCTGCTACAGTGAGGCCTCCTCCTCCTACGCACCAGTCCACATCAAGGGTTTCACAGCATACAGTGCCCAGACCGTCGTCGTTCAGACATGCTCCTGCTCCTGCTCCTACGCAGCAGCCCTCATCATCGGAATTCGGTTGGCAGACAACATCGAGGAAAGGGAAGGGCAAATGATATGATTGAGCAAGTTGTGTGTCGGGTTCCCTTAGTCTTTTAATTTCTTTGATTGATGCGATTAACATTGACTATTGCTCATTGCTGCGTGTCGGATCTTAGACTTATTTGGCTTATCTAGTATTTTGGATTTTAGACTTATTTGACTTGTCCAGCGTTTGACATCTTGATGTTCAATCAAAAAACTTCATGACTTTGTCTGAAGAAAAAAAACTACTATCATGCAGCCTGACTTACCCAATTTTATTGCTAGCATCCTATCTGTGATTTTCCTGACCTAGACTAGTTGCAATGTGCCCGCTATCTGTGTCCGCTACGCGTGGATAGCATACTATCTTGGTCATTCAAGATAATAGAGGATGAATAGTAGAGGATGAATATAGAGGATGAAGAGTGCAGTCTGTAAACCCCATTTTATTGCTAGCACCGTATGTCATTTGTTGTTTCCAATTGGGAAGATGTCTAGAGTTCTATAGGCCCCAGATACAGTTGTAATTTGTTGTTTGGAATTGGGGAAGTTGTCTACTCCCTCCGTCCCACGCAGTACGTCGTTCTAGCGACCTGCTATTGTCCCACGGTGTATGTCGTTCTAGCCTTGATGCCTGACACCAGCTATACTAGCAGCTGCCAATCCTCTGCCAATCCACTCACCCCGTCCATTCTTCACTCGGCGATGGAGAGAAAGAGAGCAGCAGCAGAGAGACAATGGAGAGAGAGTACTGCAGGACCACAGAGTATTACTAGGCAGGACCACAAAGTATAGGCTTCCTTGATCCCAGTGCCGAGAGCTAGAACGACGTACTGGCTGGGACGGAGGGAGTAGAGCTTTAGGCCCCAAATACAGTCCCGAAAATCATGGGACAGACTACACAATTATAAGACCACCAGAATGCAATGCAATGCCGCAAGGACTGGTCTATGTCCAGAAGTTTGACAGTTATTAGATTTAAATGCACTCAGCCACCTGGTTAGTCGTTTTAAAAGCTTTGATAAATATGGTGCCCTTGGGCAAATCTTAAAACACCTGGACCCGGGCCAGTTGGCTAACACAGCATGTGCATTCAACATCCACATAAGATTGTCATACATGCAAGTTAAAATAGGTTCCCGAAATTCTCTATTGAGAGGACACATTACAAGACAGGCAACCAAAAGCATAATGCGATGTGTGAGCATCAAACAAGGTCTCTAAACATACACCGCAAAGGTACCTGCCTTCCTCATGAAACAAACAGCACTGAGTCTTCAAAATGTGCTGTTATTCATCCAGTAAATCATTTTTTCAAATTTGCTTCCAAACCAATCTTCTCCATCACTCTTTTCTTTTTTGCCTCCTGCATCTCTTCACTTAGTTCCCAACTGCACAAAACAAAGCAATCGACATTCCATAGTTACATACATGAGAAACAGTATGGAAATCAAGATGGTTGTTCATAATAAGAAAGTAAAGATGTCAATATCATACATCATATGCGCTTGGCTTTGGTACATACAGTTGGTTTGTAATTTATAGAGCTAACTGGGTGAGGGACATAAAGTCTGAACAGAACAACACTTCTGTTCGCTAGCTTAATGGCTTAATGCATAGTATTGCATCAACTTGAAACCATGATAAGGTTAGATTACAGTTTGATCATGCAATTTTAGCTGAATAATGTGTTCGTGTCTCAACATGTCAAATCACTGGTATCTGATTGGCTGCTTATTGAACTTAGCACAGAAATTGCATAATACCTGGCCACCTACACCATCATGTTCTACTCATGTTTTTAAATGTAAACTAGACACTGCTAAACACAATAATACTTCCTGCAGTGTGCTACAAACAAGATGCAATAGCAATTGACGTAATATTTCCTTGTGATGGCTCTCTCACTCAAGAAAGAGGAGAAATTGCTGCCGATGAAGTTATGGCCAAAGAAATAGTTCCTGTCGTCCCTTTTAGGGGGGCATGCAATTTTAGCTGAATAATGTGTTCATATCTCAACATGTCAAATCACCGGTATCTGATTGGCTGCTTATTTAACTTAGCACGGAAATTGCATGTACCTGGCCACCTACACCATCATGTTCTACTCTTGTTCTTAAATGTAAATTAGACGCTGCTAAACAGTACAATACTCCCTATAGTGTGGTACAAACAAGATGCAACAATATAGCAAGAGACGTAGTATTACCTTGTGATGGCATTCTCACTCAAGAAGGAGGAGAAATTGCTGCCGATGAAGTTATGGCCAAAGAAATAGTTCCTGGAGTCCCTTTTAGGGGGGTATCCTTCTTCTTCCTCTTCATCAACATAAAGGGCACTTGACTGCAGCTTCTTCTTCCTCATATTGACCTCAATCATCCAGAAAAGGCTACGATCTTCATCTTTCAGCAGGAAGCAGGTGACATCTGGATCGACTAAGCTCACCATAGGAAAGCTTGGGCGCACAAGTGGAAGGCAACTCTGGCCAGTAAGATGAAAGAAGTCCTCGTTGCCCATTATGGTGTCGACATCTTTCCTCCATTCGCCACCTCGGTCGACATTATGCAAAGTCCATGTTGTTATGGTGAAGGGACGACCAGGAGGAGGAGGCTGATCGGTAAGAATACAGACGAGCTTAATGATGCCAGCATTAGTGACACAGAGACACCGCAACGGGTCGGGTGAACCAGCATCCCAGCACGGGCGGCGATACTTCAAAGCCTGAGTAGGCAGTGGGATGAACTGGGGCTGGTTCTTGCTGCTGTCGTCAGTGAGGACATCGATGAGAAGCATGCCCTGGTAGTAGTCCACCCAGCACAATTGCCTGCTGCCAATGGGCACGACGACGTCATTCCTCCACGAGGAGAGGTCGATCTTCATGTCTGAAGGGATCTGCAGCCTGTTAACGGTCCACTGAATTGGAATGGCAGAGCCAGGTGGCGGATGGTGTAGCAGGCACAGGTCGACCTCCCTTACTGTTTCTTTCCCGACCACCCTGTGGAAACGATGCGTGAGATCTGCGACCGTGAACTCGCCGTCGTCGTCACCGTGGCACAGGATGCCCATCTCCTTGTCCAACATGGTGCGCTGCTGCTGGTTGGGGTACGGCTGGAGGTACTTGTCATACTCGGGGTCGGTGTGGCCGCCGTCGAAGCAAGGAGGAAGCAGAGTCAGGGTCGGCCTTGGAGAAGATGAGGAGATGGAGTAGACGAAGTAGTCGACGGGGAAGCGGTAGATGCTGCTCCACCACATAGGATCGTCGAAGGGACACGCATCCGGAAGAGGATGGATTTGCGGTGAGCGGCGACGGCGGCGGGCTCCGCGAAGTCGATCTCGGGCCTCCCCTTCCAGTGCAGGTAGAGACGGGAGACCGCGGGCGGGTGGGCGATCCTGAGAGAGGCGCGCACGGGGCGGCCGACGCAGTCGTGGGAGAGCGCCGACGCCGTGGCGTCGTCTTCGACGACACCGGAGCGCGTAGTCCTGCTGCTCCGGTGGACGATGCGGTCGAGGATCAGCCACCTGGGGATGCCGGAGGGCTTGCTCTGCTCCAGCTCCAGCTCCAGCTCCAGGCCGGGGACGTCGTCGGAGAAGGTGACACGCCGTCCTCCCTCGTCGGAGAAGGAGGTAGCTCCCCTGACGCCGTTGCCGGGCGCGCGCGTCGGGGAACGGCTCCTCACGCCGTTCTCTACTTCTCCCATGCTGCCGCCGCAGCAGTGGAGATCGACGGCGGGCAGCAGGGTTAGGGGTTTGGTGAGACGGGGATGCGATGCGGCGGCGGGCGGAAGCGGAAGCGGAAGCGGATTGGGGAAAGTGGATCACGACAATCTCATCTTCCACCGTCACGCCACCCACACATGCGAAATGACAGCTTTACCCTCACGAGTTCTGCATTTCAGCTTCCTTTCAGCTCCCATTGTTGTTGTTAGGCCTCCTAAGGCCCACGTGGACTTTCACCTTGCCTACCTGGGCCTGGGCCACAAAAACGGGCTGAAACACGCTCGCCATAGTCTACTTGGGCGTATTTGATATCCTCCTGCGATGCATTTTACCTTCTCTCTCCTGGCTCGCGCCGCACGCTCCCCCGCTGCGTTCCTTCGCGGCCTGGCTCTGGCGGCGCTCGCGCTCGCGAATCTTGGGCGGCGGTTGTAGCTCGAGGTGGCTCTCGCGAGCTCGCGCGGGTAGTGGGAAAGTTTCGCGCGCGCTTCTACCCGCCTTTGCCTTCTTCCTCCCTGCTTTGACTTCTCCTCCTCCAAACCCTAACCACCCCCGTTGAGTCACCGTCGACGTGGTTTGTCCACTTCCGGCGCGTCGGTCGTCTTCCCCGAGCTTCCTCTTCTTCCCCCCGTGTGGATCTGCGTCTAGGCGGCGCGGCTCTGTCGCGGGCTCTAGCGAGGCGGTCTTCTTCCTCTTCCGCTTGGTCTCCGGCGAGGCGGTCTTCTTCCTCTTCTGGTGCTTCTCCGGTGAGGCGGGTGGTCGTGGATCTGTCGGATCTTCTGCTTCCCCGTCCATGTCTCCTACCTCCTTCCCAACTTCCTCCGATTTGAGCAGGGCCTGCACCCTCTCCGGCTAACCCGAGGTGAAATCCATCATTTCTCTCCATTTGTTGGGTTCGTAGTTCGCTGTTGGTTCCGATCTTTGCCATGTTCAGTCGTGTTGCTTGATTATACTTGATTATGAGGCTGCTCGGGCGTTTTTGGGCCATATCAAACATGCCCTAGTTGTTCGATGATGACATTATATGCTCTTGTGCACTGGGAGGCATTAACTCTAATGCAGCCGTGCCTAATATTTGATTGCTTGTGCATGGTACATTGTTGTCCAGCACCTGGCCTATGATGCAAACATGAACTGGTTGAGGTGGCTCCTACATTTGTTAATGTTGTGTTTTTCATGGTGTTCATCAAGACCATGGGAAATATCCATACCAAGTTTCACATGCCCTTCTACTTTTGTTGTGGCTGTGTATGGATGTTACCATGGTCTTCATGGATGTCAAGACATTGTTATCAGTACCTCCTCAAATTGCCACCAATGATGCTTATGGTACATTATAAATATGCTGAGGCCTGTTTTTATTGTAGCCTGATGATGCTTAATGTACATTCAACTTTAACACTGTTGTCCTTTCTCTTCTTTTCAAGCAAATTTTGTCATTCATGTTGCTCATCAGTTTTTATCGTCTTATCTCTTCTTTTAAGACATATGTGGACATCACAAGAAAACTGTTCCTTTTTGTTTGTATTGCTTGTGTATTTTGGCTACATACTTCTCCTAAACATGTTATAAGGTGTTCTGCCTCTCCTCATCTCCTCATTACTTCTCAAAGCTTCTACCGTTGCTCAAGAGAAAGAACATTGAGCTCCTCACTACTTTCTCAAAGCTTTTGTCGTTGTTCAAGGGAAAGAACATTGAGCTCCGCAATTCCTAAGCTCAGAGCAAGAAAGAGAAGTGAGGGACTCAATGTTCTTCTTTTTAGCAGCAGGCTTCACTACTTGTAGCTTCTGTTTATTTGGCCTATGATGCATTCTTCCTAATGTGAGGTGCCAAAACTTGGTTACTTATTGGTATTCATTCATGTTAGTCATCAAGTGTTGTAGCATCATCCACAGAGTGGAACCATTAAAGCCTCTAGCCAAATTGGATGGCATCCTGTGGATGATCTTCAACACTCCATGGCTGCCATGAGAGATACTATGCAATCTAAATCTAAATCTAAATCTCCTATAAGAGAGCCCCCACTAGGAGGAGTTCTCTGACTTCTGATTGGCTAGCTTAATTGGTAGCTACGCCACATCAGCAGCCCCACCCATCCTCTCCTACGCATGAAGAGCCAGACGACAAGAGGCCTAATGGGTTGCAGTTGCAGGAGGAGCTGGCGTTCAGCCTGTGGCAGCCAATGCAGAGAAAGGTCTCCTCGGATTCTGCTCCCACCATCTAACCCTTCAAGTTCTGATGCTTCAATTCTTCCAATCACTGATTAGCCAGACGAAAGGTCTCTCCCACCGATGATTCTGATGCTTCAGTTCTTCCAATCACTGATTAATACATCTACTGTATATATAGGTCCCCGGGCTGCACGCCATCGGTCGTCTCATCTTGCAGCAGTAGGCTTGGGAAACTGGAAAAGTTCCCCGGTGCGGAATTGAGGCCATGGGCCATGGCCGACGGTGGCATCAAGATCAAGGTTGCCGTGGACAAGGCGCGGAACCGCGTTCTGTTCGCCGATGCCGGCTCCGACTTCGTCGACGTGCTACTGAGCTTCCTGACGCTGTCACTCTCGGCCGTGTGGCTGGTCGCGGGGGCGCGTCGTCGCCCGGCTGCCTGATCTCGACGCTCTGCCAGGGCGTGAGTTGCCTCAGGGAAACAAGCTGTTGTTTTTCGACGTGTGCCACGACATGCTTCTCCGACGGTCCGACCTCGGCATGAAGTTGAATTCGCGTAGCTTATCTCATCCTTGCTGGTTGCCGCCTCTGAATCTGATGCATATCATTAGTACCTTAACAGCATTGCTGATCTCAGAGGCACAGAGCCGGCACTGATCTGTACTTCTTCATATAAAAGGGAAATTTGGTGCTCGGGGCACGGGAAACATGGTTGCAATGCAGCTGCTACCTTGGTGCGGTCGTCAGGAGCGAGCCGAGCCTAGATGTGCACGGCTGACTGCAGGTGCTGGCAAGTCATGGCCAGAGTGGCGCATCTGTTCCACCAAAAACTAGGTGGAGGGAAATTGGTCGTGTGGAAACGGCGGTTTGTGATTAGCGACGACCTGGTGATAAAGGAAGCATCTACTGCCAATACACATTTGCTGCTTCAGGCGATCAGTTCCGGTGGAATTGATAGTAGCTTTGAAGAGATTTAGGCTGGACAGAGGTAAGCAATAAGTACTGTTTTGTTTAGGAGAAAGCAAAGTACTTTGAAGTTACAAAGAACATTTAACTTACGTTTCTTATAATTTCCATAATTATCTCCAGCCATCTTTACAAGTACTATTGTTTTCTATATACTTTTGTATGATCATTCAGCACCCATTTTTATATAAAATTCATAAGGTTTTCTTAGGTTACTAGCATTCATGTCATATGCTCTGTATTTTTCATCGGCCTCAGCTATAAATTATTCCATTCTATGTAATGTTTTTCTATAACATCAGACGTCCAAGCGCAGCAACGCTGGGTATTCACCTAGTATAAACAAATGTTGAGGCCCCTTGCTTTTGGATTTTCAATTTTTTTTGTTGGTGTCAATGATGCAAACTTGAATGTTTTTAACAGTTGTTTGAGGGAACTTGCTCAAACAACATTCATCACCTGTAACTCCTGATGTCTGTAGCTTGGGCAAGGTTCTTTCAAACACCTACATTCATTACCTGAGGCAAAATGTGTTTTGTGGCCCGTGATGCAGCAAAATGTGTTCTTTCATATAGGTTGATGACCCATTTGATAATGATACAGCAAGAAGTTTGATTTGTTCATTCCATCTTATATGTTGACGGTCCATGGGCTGATGATACCGCAAGAAGTGTTTGATTTATTGATTCCATCATATATGCTGAGGCCACTTATATGAAAAAAAAAAAACTATACTTATATCTAAATATGCTCAGGGTAGGAGAGAGAAGGTAAAATTGCATCCTAGGATGCAGGCTGGGGAACAGGGATACTATAGAAACCTGTACTGTTTTTTCATGCCTGCCATCAAACTGCTGTGAGACACCATTCAACTGCAACACCAAGCTCTAGTAGCTTGAGATGATGGCAAAGAATGATGTTCGCATGAGTTCCATGTCAGGTATGAGTTATAAAAAATGATGCTGAACCACCATTCATTCCATCTGTGTTCTTTGGCCTATGATGCAACCTTTACATGTCTGATGTGGCTTCATATTTTCTTTCGCGATGAAACTCAGCCTAGTTGGGTCTGCAAAATAAGTAAAGTTGCTGCTCCTACCGGTCTGTGTTCATGGCGAAGGATATTTTTTTGCCACCTATTTGCTTTAAAAAGCTGAGGCCACTTATTTGCTTAATGTCTTGCTGATGTTGAAGGCCTGTGATGCACTGCTGTGAATCTAAGGTGGCTATTTAGGTTATGAAGGGGATGTTCGACATCATAGGAATATGGCACCCAATGCAGGGAGCACACTTTGCGGTGCTCTGGATTCATGGCGACATTCGTTTGAGTGCAACTTAGCTAAGTGCGTGTGGGCGCTGGAAAGGGAAGAAATTATTGAATTCATTTGTCAGATTGAGACTCTAGACGCCAGAGCATGGTTATCTGAAGTGATCAAGGGCCTAAAACACGAGGAACTTACAAGGGTGGTGGTTCGCCTCTTGGCCATCTGGTATGCACGCCGCCAGGCAGTGCATCAGAATCAGTTTCAGAGTCCTTTCTCGACGCATTGTTTCATCGAGCGATTTATCAGTGACCTTGGAGAGGCAACACCAAAGGGCACTGCAAGGCTAGTGGCAGCGCAACCAACGGGGGACCATACTACTAGGCGGTGGATTGAACCGCCCAAGGGTGTTAACAAGATCAATGTTGATGCTGCAATTTCAAAGAATCTAAGAAGAGCTTCTGTTGCCGTGGTGGCATGGGATGATACAGGGAGTTTCTTGGGGGCGTCGGCGCTGGTGTTGGATGGCTACACGGATGCGGAGACGGCTGAGGTGCTGGCGTGCCGGGAGGGTTTAGCGCTAGCTAGTGATCTCAACATCCAGATCGTGTACATGGTCCGGTGGTGCAAGAGATTAAGCACAACATGGGCAATTTTACGCGAATGGAGATCGTCCACGAAGGCAGAAACACAAATCATAATGCCCGCTGTTTAGCTAGAATTTGTGTTAACTTAGAAGTCGGTCGATATGTTTGGTTTGGTGAGCCTCCCGATGGAGTTTGTAAATCCTATGAGATAATATAATAAAGGGTGGCTCGTTTTTGGCTCAAAAAAAAAAATTAACTACTGCAGCATCTCAAACTATTGGGGTCAACAACCTTGGTTGCCAGAGATTTACATTACCACTATGTTTTTGGACCGTTGTCTGGTTACCTCTTCCATGGTGGTTCCCTGGAGTTCTCGGAGGAAAGGACGGAGTTGTAGCTGCTGTTATCGCCAAGCTTGTAGCAGTGGGACACTGCCGACACCGGCCGCTTGAAGCACTGCCGCCGTCACCTTGAACCATAACCCTCGCCCCTCATGCTACGAGCGTCGGGAGTAAGTAACTTGGAGGAGGGAGATGGGGAGGGGAAAGGCCGATGAGGAGGAGGAGCTGCACGGGTGGAGGAGCCGCATGGGAGATGTCGGGAGACGTGGGAGCACGGGAGATGTGGGAGCACGGGGAAATGTGGTTTTTTTTCTTGAGGTGTATTTTTTGCCTTTTAGCCCGCCCAGTCTTTTCTTTTTTTAGACCTTTAATATAAGCAGTCCGAACGGTGTTACAAAGTAGGGGCAAACGAGTGATTCATTTCAAAAAAGTAAGAGCAAAATCACAAAGTTACAAAAAAAGGTAAAATCAACATTAGATTTTGAAGTAGGCGCAGAAACACTAAAACCCCAAGAAATAAAAGCCTTTGTTATCTAGTGTATGACTATTGTTTCCTGATGAGCAAACACCGAGGCCTAGTGTACATTTTGATTGGTTAGGTTGAGTTGGTCTGTTGGCTGGGGCAGGTTATAATTTTTTTTTTTATATGGGTTCCGCTGGTTTTGGTTAGGATCCTAAAAATTAAGAAAAGCCTACTGACTCATCCATAATCTGAAAAAAAGGGTGAACACTATTTGGCGTCCGGGATTCTCTCACTTGAGTTCAAGATGAGCAAGTGTTGTGGACCTTCTCATGATGAAACAAAATCTGAGAACTGGCAACCAATTCTATTGGTTCTCTTACAGCATACTGTTGCATTGGCTTTAAAATTAAAATGTTCGTCAGGCCAGCTTAAAGTTTCATGATGCAATCATGGTTTAGCAGATAAATGTGGTTATGTTTCAGCACAGCAACCCACTGTTAACAGATTGGCTAGTCATTAAACTGCAAAAAGATCATGGAGAAAATTTTATATGATTGGCTAGTCATTTAACAGTTGCATCCTTCTTGAGGCCGTTCTCCGCTTCTTCCATGCCGCCGCCGCTGCTGCAGGGGAGCAGCGTTAAGGGTCATTAGGAATTAGGGCGGTGATTGGGCGATTGGGGAAAGTCTCCGTGTCCATTGTCAATGGAGAAATGACAGTTTTACCCTCTTGATTTTTTCATTTCAGCTCCAATTGTTTGTGCAGGAAAAGTCAAAATCAAACCGAACCACATTTAGAATTCAAAATCGATGATAAAAGTAGGTACTACTTGGAGAATCATCAGAGGTATCAGAGATGCATTGTAGACCAACTAACACAATTCTACTAATGTAGCATACAACCTGATTATGTTACAACAGTCTGAATACGAATAGCATAGAACCTGATTAAGTCACAACATTCTGAATACGAATACGTGCGGTTAGATTCGTTTCCGAAACAACAGGAATGACGTCAGTCAGAAACAGAGCTCCAACGCCAGCATCAATCCATGGACCTTACCCGTGCGCTCTTGTATGGACTAAGAAGTACCTTCCAATCCATCTGCAATGATAAAAATGCAAAGCTTCAGACGGTGTCCATCTGCAAACATAACATCTTATCTTCACAGGTGAAACAGAAGACATTATTATAAGTAGCATCAAAAGATGGTACTGTCCACCTGCAAACCTTAACAGCAATCAAAAAGATGGTGCTTCTCACATAAAAATAAATTCAGAAAGCTCGCAACAGTAACACATCCTGCAAGCAGTGCTAAACCATGAGACATTTCAACACTGCCATTGTTTGTGTAAGATGTCCTCTTGCAATCCTATATCATCTCTATATTCAAATGTTGGTTAAAAAAGATGTATACTTTTTACACAAGTTGGCAAACAAAACCTGAATATTCTCAGAAAAATGCTAAGTTCTCTAGGACAGTCTCCAGGTTATTCATTTATTATCAATAATAGCAAAAGAAAAAAATACGGGTGAACTAATTGGTGAAGAACATCTGACAAGGAAACAAATTTGATATAACTTTCTGATGCTAAGTCAAATATGACTAGCTATAGGACACGTTTTGAAATTTGATATAACATTCTGATGCTAAATCAAGTATGACCAGCTATAGGACGTTTTGATGCTAAATCACGTATCACTAGCTTCTTGTTAACTCAGACTCAAATTCTACATACAAATTAGATAGGAGATAACGTTCTTGACTTCTTTATGGCTAGCTATGGAACATTTCTATGCATTCCACACAAGCGCCACACCGATCAGATCGCTCTGTCCACCAAAAGTTCATTATAGGCTGGCTGTGGAAAGCAACAGAACAGAAGAGAGATATCCTGCAGGGGTAACTGTATCCCCTAGCACTTGGATGTGAGCAAAAAGGCCACACTGTGGGCGACTATGCGACTGCACTTGTTGGAACAGGGTCTGAGAGAGGGGCCGGACAAGACCAGAACTTACAGAACCTTTCATTGAGCTAGGTAGCCTAGATCAGAGGAGGACCACAGATCTAAACAAAAGCAGGCTGTTCAACCAGACCTGGCTCGAGGCTCACAAGAAACCAAATAGGCCTCATTTAACATTGGATTACAAATCAGAAATATATATACATGATTCAGTATAAATACATAAAAACATAGAGAGTACCTATTGAAGCATCACATATGTTGCAAGAACACGAAATGGCTGCTGACAACCTGCAGGAAGTAATAAGTTAAAACTTCACAATGAAACCGGCCTAAAAGACTTGAAGTTCACGTAAACATACTCTGCTCTAATATCGATCTTCTTCTCGATCAGATTTTTAATAATGCTAGGAAGGAAATTGCGTAAAGTAGCCGTGAGCGGTATCGTCAATTCGATTCCATCACCTGCCTTTGGTGCACTAGGATTTTGCTGGAAATAAAAAAAAACAAGAACTCAGTTTGATATTGCAACTTTAATAAACTATTTTTTCTTTTTCAGTCAAGCCCAAACTAATTCTTTATAGGACTAAACATTTAGCTAACATGACATGACTCTGTGACAGTTAAATCAAGCACCATGATGCTACAATTATTCTCAAACTATTTTAGGATAGTGGCATATTTATCGACCCAAGTTTTTTTACCACTATGCTAAAACAACCAATTCCTCTCACTAGGCCCTGTTCCCCAATATCACAGCACGTTGAACACAACAGAGCAAATAAAAAAGATGCACTAAGTGAAGAGGATTAAAGCTCAACTTACACTGCGATCTGCAGCATGCATCACCACATCTCTCAAAAGGGTAAAGGCCCCAGTTCTGTCATTTGTATATGGCTGGCCGGTGTTGTTTTTTCTCGTAATGAAATGTTTGAATATTGCATATTCATTTGTGCACAGATCTGTGCGCCATGTAGATGGGCAATCCGCACCTTTTATTGCACTATCCCAAAGGGGCTCATCATTCGCATCCGCACCTTCATACTTGCGGAATAACTCGATGATCAGCCTTTCTCTAGCATAGCTTGTCATACAACAGACAAGCGTGTCAAGAAGTAGCTTGTACCCTTCTGGAAAGTCACCCTTTACTTCAGATAAAGGTGGTGGTGCACCAGATACCACAAGACCACGTACAATATTCATGCAAGCTTGTACATAAGGTGGATGATGTGAGATAACATTTGGCCTATCAGTGAATGAGAGGATGCTTTCCACACTGTTAGCAAACTTCAAAATATCAGCTCCAACTGCACCAGGTTTATTAGTATATTTCCATGGTTTCTTTTCTGGGTTTGGGCGAACGTGGCCTTCAGCAAATATGAAGTCTACTAATTGAAATCCACCATCCCAACTTCTTTTTTTGTACTAAATGTTGTTGTAAAGCAATTTATCCATGATGAAAGAAACCGACATCCTAGTATGGTCATTTGCAGTGAAATGCGACCATCAGGGAGAGGAACCTCTCTTACAAATTTCTGTTTGTTGTTATGTATATAATCTTGCAGGTTCGGATGATTCCTGAAATGTATGCAATTTAACTATTAGTGAAAAAAAGATAAGTGTAGCAAGCTGTACAGAAATTTGGTAGAACTTAGGCATTGATGATTAATTTTTTTGTTTAAGAACGTTTAAGTATGTAATCTAGTAAGAACAAATAATCTAGCATATAAGGAACACACTTATGTTAATAAATGATTCATTTCTATAACTGTTGTTAAATGCTTTTATCATTCAAGTTTGAAGTTTATTTTCCTTATAAGAGAGGGCAATTTTATCTTTTAGTTTGCTGTGCACAAAAAAGAAGAAATGTCAAATTTAATTCAACTTACAAAATGATTTATATACTCAATTGTTAATGAAAAAGACTTGAACTTGAGTATATAAAAGAAATAAATCTGGATTTCATTGAACTTACGCTCCTCCAAGAAGCCTGGTACATACATGTACCGTGCTGTCCCCTTTTTATGTGATATGAGAGCCAAGAATAATGTGATTCAATTCTTTTTCCCTCATAGACGAAATATTGACTATCGAGTTTTGTCTTGGTCCTCTTTGAATAGGATTGCATCAAGTCATTAGTAGACTCTTGCGTGCTGACTGTGAAGGTCAAGACCCCAGAACCATGTCTCACGAAAATAGGCATTATCATGCTATTATTAGCATTAGAATCAATTGGGGTAGCCTGAAAAAAGAAGACATAATAATTAAGCTACTTTCAGTTCAACAAGGAAACGAACAGTGATACTCTCGTTTAGTGTGAGATGCCCATATTTTTTTTTTCTGAATACAATACCCGAAGCAGATAGTTACAAATGAAAAAAAAAAAAACTCCTTCCCCTACTGTATAAAACAAGCAAATCAAAACAAACATTTAGTGGACTAACTTTTGTCCCTATGATTGTATTATAAAGAAGAGTTAGAACATACATGTAGTGAACTTAGGCTCCTTTTTATTAGTCTATTATTATTATTCTAAACCCTTGAAACGAATTTCCTTAACATTACATAGCAGTGGATGATCTGTAAAAGTAACTAAACAAATAAAATCCTATGAGACAAATCAAGATAAATACGTACGAAGTAGCTCACATTTGCATCCTCCTGCTCTGCTGGGCCACGCATCCCGTGAGAATGTTGAATCAGGGTGTCCTCCATCATGGTCTTCCCTGTAGCTGCTACTGCTAACGAGGAACGCTGTACTGCACTTGTGTTGAAACCAGGAACAGTCATGAGAGTCTCAGGGGCTCTTGGTTCTTGGCTCGTTGCAGGCTGAAAAAGAAACAAACAAAAGAAGATCTGACGATTAGTCTACACCCTTTAAATTAATTTCGTGAACTTTAAAATATAGAAGAGGAATGAACTACGAAATCAACTAAAAATTCCATTGAGAAAACCGGATATATTATACACACATCTCGAAGTATAGTGAGCACAGATCGAGCAAGCACTTACGACAGCGCAGTGATGGGTTGTCTGGCATCCTCCATCAACGAGCGCCACACTGGTGATCTGAGCATGAGGATGATGACCCTCAGATACGCCATTGGAGCAGAGAGATCCCTCGACTTGAGCAACAAAGTAGCTCACATCGTCCTGCTCGGCCGTTGGCCCAGGACAGAGTCTTCCACCAGACTGCTGCTCCACTTGTTGCAGCCCAACTACTTCTTCACTTGTTGTGATCTGAAATAAAAATGTGAGATTTAAACTACTTTCCCTTCAACAGAAAAACAGTGATGCGTCAGTCTAGTGAAAGATGCATGGTCTGAACAGTAAACTAAGCACAGAGTTAAAATGCCAAAAAAAAAGGGTTCTTTTTTCCTGTTAATATATAGCAGTCAAATCAATGCTTACTGAACTAATTTTTCTACACCCTTCAAATGCCAACTTTAAAAACTAGGGGAGGAGTTAATATGCCAAAAAGGGGTTATTTTTCCTGTTAATATATGCGAGTCAAATCAATACTCAAGAGTACTGAACTAATTTCCCCTTACACCCTTTAAATAACAAGAACGCCAACTTTAAAAACTAGGGGAGGATCTACGAAATCAACCTAAAATTTTTTATGAAAAGACCAGGATACATGCTGATCTCAAAGAAAGGAGAAATCACTAATTAAGTGAGCAGGCACTTACATCAACGCAGCGATGGGTTTGCCGTTCTCCATACATGAGTGTCACACCAGTGAGCAGACCATGAGGAGGGCTCTCAGTCTCAGAAGGAGCATTGGAGCAGTGGAGTACCTCGACCTCCACAGGGTTGTGGTGAACCGAGCTCTCGTCGGACATGTTGCCGAGCTTGCCCGGGACCTCCATCGTGAAATGCAGAGCATTTGTGGGGCGGAGAGGCTCCAATCCTCTTTTTCACTTATAGCAGTCTGAAAAAAGAAGCAAATGAAAAAAAGATGTCACTTTTAAAACATCTGTGTTCCCTTCACTAACTGTAGAACAAATATATGGAATCAAGATACAAACCCACTTACAGAAGCAAGGGTTGCACTGAGCTGGGCACGAGTTGGACGCCTCACCGCTGCCAGCATCTCCTCGCCAAGGAGACGACGGCGACGCTCCCTAACCACAGCGTCCGTCAGCTGTTGTCCGAGACCCATGCTTGGCTCTCAGCGCTGTTGATGCTCCGAAACTCACAATGGGGGAGTGGGGATGGGAGGGAAAGGGGAGGACACGGGCAATGCAGAAGCGAAGGCGCTGCTGGTTTCTGCTGTTCTTGTTTCTTGTGTGCCTCTCGCTCGTCTCTCTCTAAAGAATTCTGGGCAGTAGTACAGTAGAGCGGGCCATGGCCAATGGAGAAGGAAGGGGACTGAGTGGAGCACGTCTGCAGCTTTTCAGCGTGTGAGCTCTCTCTCCTCTCTCCCACTACATCTGCACTGTTGCGGTCCATCGATCCCGTGACCCCGTCTGATGCATTCATGAACGGTGTCCTGTCCACGATCCAGGGACACAAACTACTAGCGTTTCTTGAAATTTCTTGCAACCGGTTGAAAACTCAAAAGCGCACCTCACTTTAGTTTGTCATAAATATTTTTTTTTCTATCTAACTCTAACTAAACCTAGCATCAAACTAGTTTTCATGAATGACATCATTAATTAAATACGTAAGTGAATGCTAATATTGTTTTCTAAAAGCCTAAAACATTGACATTAGTAATAGGACAAAACAATATATATATGAAACTATTTGGATCAAGTATAATTAGTTAATACTCCACTAGTTACTACAACTAAGTGTTAGGCGAGTAAAGTGTAACCTATATTGTTTGATAGATAGACTATTTGAGCACTCAATTTGCTACCGATTAATGAACTCGTCTTGCTAGATTGTGTGTGGACTAAAAATTAAATCAACCCATTAATTCACCTATATATTTGAGTGCAGTTAAATTTAAATTTAAATGACCAAAAATTATTACCGGTGTCTAGACCGTCCTAATGGTTTAGAAATATAAATATAGAATTGGAAACGCATAGACCCTATTTCACTTTTTATTTGAGCCATGGGGAGCAATCTTTTTTTTTTTTTTTTTTTGCTAGGTACACCATAGAGCACTCCCATATACAACTTTCCTAATAAGATGGTAATGGTGATAAGATGACTCAACAGTATTTTTTGAATAATTTGGAAATATGTTTTTGCCAATCGCCAATAACTTATCGCTACTAAAAATAGGTACCACTTGCCATGTAAGAGAAACTCCAAAAGCTTGGTTAAATATAATAGCCTAATTTTATTGTTTAGCCATTTTATAAAGGGCCAATTACGCAATTGCTGGAGTCTAATTGCTCATTTGCTCCTGTTTTTCGAATCGAAGCTCCTCCTTGCCCCTATTGTTAAAGAGACTTAACGGTGTTAAGGGGCGAGGGTAAAAAAGACACAATTACCCTTGGCTCCCAATCAACAGCAACCCCTCGCCATCTCACTGACGCGAGGGCCCCACATGTGAAGATCTCTAGTTTGATTTTGGATAATTAGTGACACCTAGAACTAATCTCTATGCTTAAGTGTGTATCTAGCTTGAGATGGTTCTAGCCAAGTTAATGAAGCATGGTGGTCATGGTGGATGCACGGTGATGATCCAAAAGTTGATCAAGTGCTTGGACTTGGAAAAAAGGAAAATAAAATGGGCTCAAGGCAAAGGTATATCCATAGGGCCATTTTATTTTTACACTCAAGACATCTAGCGGATGTGAGTGTTTTAGGGTTGATAACCGTACTATAAAGAGGAGAAAATCATAATCGCTTTACTCACCTAGTGCCACTAAATCCGAATTTCAAATTGCATGGGCATTTGGGTTAGTGACGTGGTGATTCGATGAGAAACTCCTTTGGAAAAGGTTTGAGAAAATGTCATCTAATTGTGCTCAAGAGTTTTGACATAATTTGGATATGATGACATATTTCCTTTGGAAAAAGAAAATGGAAGAGCGATATATATGCATATATATGACGTGCACATATGTGTGTATATATATATACATACTCTTGCACATGCTATATATATGTTTATATATGGCAGTAGCTACTTGCTTTGCTCACATGAAACAGCTAACATGGTGGTCGTTGATTTGCTTTTGCTAATCATGGCATGGGGGCCCACGGCTATTGTTAATAAGAGAGCAAGTGCATGTGCTACACTGCTGCTACGACTTGTTGACGAGAAATGGAACTTGCCGAACGCTGCTGCTGGTTGCCGAACGCCGCTGCTGTTGCCGATCGCTGCTGCACGCTGCCGAATAAGCAACGCTGCCGAATGGGACAAGCTGCAGTTGCCGAATGGACATGTTGTTGCTGCGTGCGGTGCTGGCCAGCTGGGCCTGGTTTGGTGCTGCTGCTGCCCTACGAAGGCCAAGGCCCACTTGTTCGTTTTCTCAGCATCAGAAGGAAACCATCGAAGGGTGCTCTGATCCGGTTCTGCTTCGTAGAAAATAAACAGCGCCGCCGTTTGTTTCTACGACAGAGCACTCGAGAGGAGCAGCTGCCGGTCGCCTGCGCATCTGCCCGTTGGGGCTGTGCCCGTGGGGAGTCTTCTAGCCGTTGGAGAGCAGCTGCCAGCTGAGTATAAAGGTGTCGGTCTCTCCTCTCTGCTCTCTCTCTTGCTAATTTCAAAATCTCACAGTGAGCTGTTCTTCCCTTCTCTCCAACCCTAGAACAGAGAAAAAGAGCTCTTCTCCTCATCTCTCTCGATCTACTGATTTGGGCTGAAATCAAGTGAGAGAGCTTGTGCTTGAGATCGATTTGAGGGCTCCAAGAAGATTGCTTCCCTCTCCTCTCCACTTTATTGGTGGATTTGAGTTCTTGAGAGGATTTGAGGGTAACCCTAGTGTGCATTGCATTTGTGATTCATTTCGTGGCACTAGGTGATTATTGCAATTGTGGTCATCTCTTTACTCTTGGTGATTGCCGTCACCTAGACGGTTGGAGTTGGATTGATTGGTGAGGGATTTGGTGATTGTATCCCCCCCAATCAAGGTAATATTGTGAGGGGTTCTTGAGCTTCCCGGTGGGACACCAAATTGCTACTTTAGTGAATTGCTCGTGTCATTGAGTTACCTCTCTTGTGAGTGGTGTCTTGGAGAGCCCGAGGGGCCAACTAGCGAGTGCACCGCCTAGTCAAGAACCATCCAAGTGTTGGTCGACACATAACGGGGGATTAGCTTGCCGGCAAGCAAGTGAACCTCGGGGATAAATCAATTGCGTCATCTCTTGTCTCCCGGTGATCTTGAATTGATTGATATATATATTGTTGGAATCATTTATTTGGTGATTGGGTTATTGCCTCTACACGACGGTATAACAAGCTTCTCACTCTTGGATTACTTTGTTAGTTTACTTTGAGTAGAGAGCTAGCACTTGCTTTGTGTAGGTGTTCTTGCTAGCATAAGGACCATATTAGGATTGCTCATTAGCTAGAGTAGTGACATAGACTTTGTGTGGACTAGAGATCATAGAATTATTTAGTCTTGTCACTAGAAGGCTTGCTTGACCATTAGAGCTAGTGCAAACCGCTTTGCGCCGTGTTTTATACTAACCGGTTTGTTAAGTTGAGCTTGTAGAAATTTTTATAGGCTATTCACCCCCCCCCTCTAGCCATCTAGGACCTTACAACGTGTCAGCTTCTTCTTCCACTTCTCTTCCTCTACCTGAGCAACAACCACTGTCGTCAATGAGAGATGGCGAGCAGTGGCAGCCACGCTGAACTGAGGCGGTTCCGTGCTCGGGGTCCGGATGAGGCGGAGCTGAGGCTGAGCCCGTGTCTGTTGGCTCTTCTTTGTCTGCCTCTTGAACGACCCACAGGTAATGACCGCGAGTCATTAGAGCAAGTACTATAATTAGCGACTAGCCGGCGTATATCTACGTGGAGGAGAGAGAAGTGAAGAGAGAGAAGGGAACGAGCGTCTCGCGACGCGCCCGCTGCTGCCGGCGAGTACGCACGGCGCGAGCTACAATTGGCTCGGCATGCAGATATGCATTGAATAGAAGCGGGGACCACCACCATCTCTCGTGTGTTGCCGCCAGCAGTCGGCGAGGAGACGACAAAAGTATTAAACTTGCTCTTACCGACACTGGGCTTTCTGCCCCTAGACTGTTAGGGCTTAATGACCCCTCTTGGGGGCCCCATTATTATGAACCCCAACACTTTAAAAAAAGGAAGACATCCACAACAGACTTCCTATTTTTCAAAACCATCTAGATTGCGTAACCTACATTACCTATGCTTGCTTTTCATTGAATTCCAACGCCAATGCCTACTCTTGAACGGGTCGCTTGTCGGTATGGACACGTACTTACTCCGGTTCGCCCTAGGTGGTTGCACTGCATATCTGCTCGGGGTGCCCGGTCAGGCGGTCACGCCCTGATTGATGATGCAATGCGGATCGTCCTAAATCTTTATTTCCTAAAAAAAATTACTAACACAAACAAACATCAAAATAGTTTCATAAACGTTTTTGTAAATTAAATATATGAGTGAATATTATTCTTCCAAAAAAGAAACTAAAACCTTGACATTAGTATTACAGTAGGTCAAAACGACATTACTATATGAAACTCTTTGGGTCAATTATAATTAGTTACAGTATTATTTGTCCACTGGTGACTATAGCTAATTAGGCGAGTAAAGTTTAACCTGCATTGTTTGATATATAGACTAATTGCTATTAGATAGACTAATTGACATATAGTTCAATAAACTATAATGCCAATACGGAAAATCAAAGAACTTTGTTATTAATATGGTTCAAAAGCATCCTCGCAAAAAAAAAAAAAAAAAAAAAAAGGTTCAAAAGCAGTAGCCGCATCTTAGACTATCTCTGCAGCGGGTGCGCTACCACGTACTGGACGCGTATTGGAGGAGCCAAAAAGTCCGCAGCGGGTACTGGAAGGGGCTTCTGTAAACACCAGTTCGGCTGACCAAACGGTATGCATGGCGCGCGTAGAGGAGTCCCGCTACAGGCCCTTGGCCCCACCACGAGAGCGACGGAGCATGCGCGCGAACGCAGGAGCGGAGAGAGAGCGCATGCAGCTCTGAAATAAAGCAGGTGGGTCCACTAGTTTAAGTATTAAAAAAAACTATAACTTACAAACTAAAAAATAAAATTAAAATCCGATTGCATCATTAAATTCGTTTCAATAAATCCTTCAAAACTAGATCTCACATGAATATATTTAGATAAAATTTTAAGTGGGTCCTATTTGATGGTTGTTGGTATAGAGGAGATATAAAGGAGAGATGAGTGCGGAAGATGAATGCTTCAGAAAGGAGGGAATCTTGATGACTAGGATGTATAGAGAGAGTAAATAGAGGAATATGAGTGCGGATAGTGTTATCTTTTGTACGCAGTGCGTCTCTGCTGCATAAAGTGTCGTAGTGTGTGCTTTCTTGTCGTTGTTTGGTTTTCATTTATCTCCGCTGCTAGCGGTGGTTGTGGTGGCATGAATGGGTACTGTTGGCCACAACATCTAGAGGTAGGGTAAGGTGTAGCCCTGCGCTCCTTCTGCTCGTGTCCACATGCAATTCGATGCCCATTGCGCAACCTACAGTACAGAACCTGCTTGCTTTTTTTCATTCAATTCACCAACCAATGCGCGCTTGTTTTTGAATTGGTCACATGGACACGTACTAGTAGTAGCGTTGGCCATGGGGGGCAGCGTCTTGCATCAACCGCCCTAGTTTGATGCCGTTGCGAACGACTTGATCGATGGATGCAGTGCAGATCAACGCGCCCTGATGCCGGCTGCATGCCCCGGCCGGCCAGCAGCCTCTCCGATGATCACACGAACAACGATCGATCGAATGCAATACCAATGGATTACACACGGACAGTCCATCAGAGATTTGCAACAAATGATTGGAAGCTAGTACGTACTCCCTCCGTCCCTATTTGACTGTCGTTGGTGTTCGTCTTACAACTTTGACTCGATTTGTACAAAATATATGCAACATTTATATTTCCAAATAAATTTATTAAAAAACTAGACGAAAAAGGTCTTTCCGATGATACCAATTACTTAACATAAATATTTATATATTTTAATATATAATTGCCGGCGAAAGAATGTCTCGGGAAGCGAGAATGACAAAAAAAAAGGGACGGAGGGAGTACTAGAACGAGAGAGGCACAATAATCCAAGAGGAATTGGAAGTGAGATTTTTTTTAAAGTAAAATGCAAGAATAGGCCATTAACTTGTGCTGCTATCTCACTTTGGGTCATCAGCTTTTAAAGTGCATTTCTTGATCCAAAACCTTTACTTATCTTTGCATATTAGGCCAAAGCCCGCCTGATCAAGTATTTTTCGCCTACATGGACGAGGCCACGGTGGCGTCCTAAGTGGGCGGGCCACTGGCTTTTTGCGTTTTTGACCCTTGAAATCCTATCTCATGTCATTCCCGGTCCTCCCTCTCTCACACACACTCGTTCTCCCTCCCTCCAAAACACGGCACCGGGGGGAGGCGACCTAGCTGCGCCCACCGCCCACCGTGGTCGCCCTCCGCCAAAGCGCTTCTTTGTACCCGGTCCGCGATCTTCTTGATCTTGACGGGGAGAGGCTGCATGGGCGATGTCATCGTGGTAACCGGGAGCTCGACCATCTTTGACGGTGGAGCGGCCCGCGTCGTTGCTCACCTTTCGAGTCACCGCTCCCCAACGCCACGCGCCGCTCGTCTTTGCGGGTGGTCATAAGCCGGCGACACGCCGACTACGCGCCCGGCGGTCGCTACGCGACATGTTCTCCGCAATGGCGGCACGTTCCGTTCAAGTGGGAGAGCTTCGCGGGCGTGCCCAAGCGCGCGGCGGCGGCGCGGGCGGTGGCAAGGCGGAGCGGGGAGAGCTGCCACCCGCTGCGAAGCCGTCGCTGGGGCGGTGAGGCGCGTGCCATGCCGCGGCGGTCCTACCGCACCGCGCGCGGCGGATCATCACCAGACGACTAGAGCGCGACCCGACGACGACAAAGACACGTTCTCCAATCGATCGCGGCCCCGACGAGTTCTCATCGTCCAGCGACAGGCTCGCCCGTGCTCTTCGCATGCTGGCGCCATCGACGGCGCCTTCTTGGTCACGCTCACGCCGCTCGCCGAGCTTCATCATGGACCGATTCCTGCCGGCCGCCAACGCCATCGCCACCACGTTCGCGGACAAGCACCGAGGCGATCGTCGCCCTTGCACCATTCGGCCGCAATTCCATGCGCGGGCGGAGGCCGCGCCAAAGCCAGCTCATAACGCACATTCGGCACCGCACTCGCCTTGGGCAGCCTAAACATCCCTCGCCGCATTGTGAGCGCGAGGAGGACGCGCGGCACACGCACAGGCACAACTCCGCCGCCCGTGCCGGAGAGGAGGAGGAGGTATTGGTCGAGGAAACGATGACCTGCCAAGACGTTCACCCTCCGCCCACCGTGGTCGCCCTTTCTTTGCCGCCGCGTCGTGTTTTGGGAGAGGGAGAACGAGTGAGAGAGAGAGGGGAGGACTTGGAATGAGATGGGCTGGGATTTCAAGGGTCAAAACGCAAAAAAGCCGGGGGCCGGCCACTTAGGGACGCCATGCGTGATCTATCCACGTAGGCGGAAATATTTGACCAAAGGGCTTTGACCTAATATGCAACAAGAAATGTTTTGGACCAAAAAATGCACTTTGAAAGTTGATGATCCAAATTGAGACAGTAGCACAAGTTAATGGCCTATTCTTGCATTTTATTTTATTTTTATTTTTTTTGTGTGAGAAGTGCACGACAAGTTTGCCATGAAATGCACGAAACAATGCTTCCTGACAAGGACCAATGAAAGCCCTTTTTAAATGTTTTGCAGGCGTGTTGGTGTGGGCATGTGGGTCACTGGCCGTGCACGGAGATGCTGTGATGCTGTTGGCCCCTCTCTCTCCGACATGCTTCACTACTGTAGCCGGACCGTCCCACACGCAATGCATTGGCATTTGGCCACCCGTGCTTCATCGTACCGTGCGTACTACTGTATAACTTTACAAAAGTGTACTGTACTCACTCTGTTCATGGAGTTTTTCGTTTTTGACTTTTAAATTTCATGTTTGACCATCCGGTGTTATTCAAAATATTTATGCAAATCATAAAATAAATTAATCAATATTCAAGTATCTTTACTTGATAAAATAAGTCATAACAAAAATAAATTATATTTGTGCAAAAAAATTTGAATAAGACGAAGCGTTGAAAAAGATAAAGACGGAATCCATGGTGACAAACTCAAATGGGACAGAGGGGAGCAGTAAAAAAACCCTGCATGAAAGCCTCAGCTAGCCCCTCCTTGTAAGACCACGGACCATGGATGATGACAAAATACTAAAACCCTAACCGCTTTGGTCCAATTTGGTCAATCGAAATTAATTCGGTTTCTAGTTAACACTAACTGAGATTTAACCAAAACTCTATACGACTCTTATAATAATTAAACAGTAAAAATGTGTCCATTTCCATATTCAAATGAAACCTTATTTGTTTGAAATGAACCAAAACTTTATTATGTTGCCGGGCAACGCTTGCAGCATTTCTCTCCCTAGCATGCATGGTTGACCAATGCAAGCACGATTTCAGTGGAGAGCATGATGATGCCATGTCGGAGAATGCATGCAGCAGCTCGTCTGGTCATCTCTCGTTGCTTTGCTAACGGGCAGCCAATGGAGTAAAGGACGGGAGAGAAGAGGAGAGGAGAGGTCAGGTCTTGTACGTCTCTGCAACTCTGCTGCATTCAAAGTCTAGTGGTGTGCGACAGTGCGAGTGTGTGTTTTTGTCGTTGGTGTCCTGCTGCTTGTTGTGGGTGGCATGCATGGGTTTGGGTGGGCGTAGTAGACTAGTAGACTGGCTACCTCCTCGCATGCTGTCCACCTGCAATTGCACCAGCATGCTGGCTTTTCATTCAATCCCTCCACCACCAACCAATGCTCTCGTTCAGCTCAATGCGCAAGCAGCGACCGAGAGTTTGTTCCTGTCGCCCACCAGGCTACGGTAGTGCGCTGTGCCTGTGGCGCGTGCCCGGAGTGTGGGGATTTTTTTAAAATTTTATCTTTTTTTAAAACAAATTTCAAATGTATCCCTAGTTTCAAACAATTTACGCCGGTATTCCTTTTGTCGTCGCGCCAGTCCGGTGGCGTGATTTTTACACATGTCGCGCTACCGCATGTGGCGCGACCGGTGCATCCACGGTGGCGGGCTGGCGTTGACCGGGGGCCCGCCACGTCGCGCCGGTGTATGCGGCGCGACGGGAGCTGGGATGCCATGCAAATATGAGACAAAAGATTTGATATGATAGGTCAATAGTGAATTTTGGAGAGAGAATTGAAAAACTAAACAGGGATGGGCAGCGCGTGCATGCATGCATATTTTTTAGGGTGTGTCCACTTTATGAAAAGTGAATCCCAAAAATGTTACATGCCCGTCACATCAAATCTTTTAACGCATAAATAAAGTATTAAATATAGTTAAACACAAAAACTAATTGTACAGGTTTGATTGAAAAGTGCAAAACGAATCTTTTGAGCCTAGTTAGTCTATGTTAGACAATAATTAACAAATACAAACGAAAAGTGCTACAAAGAGGCGAACCCAAAATATTTACGACACAGTAGTATATGCAAAGTGTGACAGAGGGAGAGAGTATTGTCACATCATTGAAAAATATGCATGCATGCACGTGCCCATCCCTGTTTAGTTTCCCAATTCTCTCTCCAAAATTCACTATTGACCTATCATATTTAATCTTTTGTCTTATGCATGGAACATTAAATGTAGGTAAATAAAAAAATTAATTATATAATTTTGATGTACAGGATGAGCCGAATCTTTTGAGCCTAGTTAGGTCATGGTAGGACAACAGATTACCACAAACAAACGAAAAGTCTTCAGGGCCTCATGTGACATGTTTTTCCAAAGCTGGATAAGATTTGATACTACTATTTGCATGGCATCCCAGCTCCCGTCGCGCCGCATGCACCGGGCGCGACGTGGCGGGCCCCCGGTCAACGCCGCACCGCCACCGTGGATGCACCGGTCGCGCCACATGCGGTGGCGCGACATGTAAAAATCACGCCACCGGACCGGCGCGACAAAAAAGGATACCTGGCGTAAATTGTTTCAAACTAGGGATACATTTGAAATTTGTTTTAAAAAAGGGCAAAATTTTAAAAAAATCCAGAGTGTGGTGTGGTGATGGTGCGTGCAGCTGCATGCATCCAGCTTTGAGTGTTGAAACAACTGAACCGGGCTCAAAATAAGTTGATGACGGGGCTAGGCGTTGGCTGCCTTGTTTTCCTCTCACAGCTAGCACGCGTTGGTATGCTGACATGGGCCTGTGTTTAAAAATGCTAGCACGCGTTGGTATGCTGCCTAGCTTGTTCTCCCCTCTTCTCTTGTCCCTTTCATATCCGTAACAGTAGGTTACGGTGAGTAGCCCTTCCGATGCAGTCGGAAAAGGAGCTCCATCACTCTTCTTGCTGGCCCAACTTAATCGAACGTCTTCCAAATTTACTTCACTCCAGCCATCTCACTTAAAAAATAGCTGCCCTCCGTTCACATCTAGTTTATTACAGATACTGCAAATTGAAACCCACTACGTTTTAGAACCCTCTTTCACACAGCCAGTGTGTTGTGGTTTGGCTCATTCTCCAAAGCAAGTGCTGATTCCAGTTCCTGCCAACCATAGTATAAGCCCACTGTACGTACTTTGTATGCCGACTAAACTTAAAAGGTGCCCTTAGCATCAAAATGCCATCCAACCACATCATCCTCCCAAATTTGTATCACGAGATTTAGCAATACACATATGCATCATTGAGAAAGAGAAAATTAATATTTTTTGTAATAAAATCCATGAAAAAAAATAGCGCTAAATAAATAAGCGCTAATAGCGCCCAAGCAGCTCCTCTCGCAATGCCAAATAGCACGCTATAGCGCCAAATAGCGCTAATAGCGTTTTTGGCTAACCTCCCGCTAAATTTTATAGCCCGCTATTTTTTCATGGAATAAAATAATTTTGGGCTGCAAGAACTCGGTTAGTTAATTAGTCAAAGTGCGAGTAATCGAAATGGGCTCATCGTGCATGCCTCTTTCCTGATGGACTAGAAATGGCCGCGCATGGCCAGTGTAGACATGTGATGCTTTCAGTAATACGAGGGTTGGCATTGGGCACTACTTTCAAGGCAAAAGAGAACATTATCAAGTCAAGCAGAAATTCCTTGTGCTCTTCATGCATAGCTTTCATGAGACCATAAAATTTGCACCATTAGCAAATAAAATGTTGCTCTTGTTTGGAAAAAGAGAATAAAAATCTTGTATCAAGCAAGAAGCTGCTAAATTAAATTCAGGCATAAACTTTGGTTTATCCACATACATACACAATTTAGCAAACCAAATACCCAAACCATGTCCTGGAACATTCAGTCCTCTTACAATGAGTTTGTACATGTTGATTAGGCCACATTTTCCAACCAGAAAATCAAGTGTTCTTGTTTGTCACATAGAAATGGCACATAGGTTGCCAAGTGCCTACTAATCTTAATAATTCTTTGAGCAAAACAGAACTGATGCATCGTTGCAATTTTATGTTGCCACCTGACTTGATCTGTAGTAGCTGAATCAGCATGTGTGAAATGTTTACACCGGCAGCTGCAAGGGATACTCTCAAGCTGCTTGCATTCCTTGGTACTTTAGCATCAACCTCTTGAAAGAAGCCTGCTTAATTGTTGGATGCAGCATTATCTGTCAGATGCCAGTTAGTATTATGCATGACAAGTTGGCCACTTTCCTTGCTCTCAAAGGTTGAGTTCAATTTATTTACAACATGAATACTGCCAACAAAAACATATGTGCTCAAGAAAAGTACATAATGGTTCTCAGGCAAAACAAAAGATTGTCAAGAAAAAGAAATCCACAGCCCCTGAAATCAAAATCAGATTATAGGGTATGCGTAGGAGCTCTTTTTTGACATGCAGTGGAGACACGATAAAGAATCATTCAAAATCATCATAGCAGCGCAGGAGAAACATTTGAGCGAACACATGAAGAGCGGTAGGTTGGTGTTAGCTTTGGTACAGAGGCACATTCTAATCCTACATCGGTTGCATAATGAAACATTATAGCTTTGGTTTAGATTAAATATATGCAAGAGCGAAATGAGATCGAGGTATAGGAAGTTCATCTGCAGTAATTGAGCTCACCGTTTGTTTGTTTATTTATTGATTTTTAAGGAGTGGATAGATAGAATTAAGTTAATCTGAGAAAGTACCTCAGCTGCTTTTCCAAAGATATAAAGCAGCGAAGTCATCGATCCTAAATGACAAGTGACAATGGTGAGGAAACAGTAAGAGTACATATGTATTTACCAAACGGTCTAGGAACTGGGTTTGTGTACTTGAAAAAGCTAAAAGGAATTGGGTCTTGTATTGTTAAATGGTGTGGAAGATACTATGACACAATCATGGATGCAAAAACTATTACCTGCTCCAGAGGGAGTCGCAATGCAGGCGTGGAGTATGCAGGAGTGATCTGAAAAGAGCACTCGGTCTATGCAATCCTTAGGTAGATGTTAGGTACAACCTGAAATAGCAAGAGTTGTGTCAGGTAACAATTAATTATAGGTAGATGATCCTGAAAAAAATATTGTGCTATGGTTGAACAGGTATCAGGATTTGTAAAATATGTGATGATGTGAAAAGGAAGCTCAAAAACAATCAGCCTAGGAAAAGATTGGAGGATATATATAATATTTAATTTGAGTATGCTGCCCATACATAATTAGAGGGGAAAAAGGAGCAACTAACTGAAATTGCATAAGGAAATATTTTGACAATCTACAGAACCTCCTAACATTCTTTGCATGGACTACTTCACAACACTTTTTGAAATCAATCCAAAACTACAGGTAGTGTAAATTTTGACTGAAGCAAGAAAGTGTTGCAAGTACATAGCGCACCTCACAGTAGCCCATCATTGTACATTGCTGATGTTGACGGTGACAAATGAAGATGTGATTAACGAAAAATAAAATCAACTTACTTGAGACACGTAACTAAGACTGCAGTTCATTTGCTCGGTACCTTAGATTAGAGAATCTGAGAGTATCCGGGACCCAACGATAGGACAGCTTCTGATTGCTTCTAGGTGCCACAAGACTGTATGTATGGTTGCAAATCGAAGAAACACTTTGTCCCCTATCTGAAATTCTCTTTCACTTCGTCCCTTATCAGCTTGATGCTTCATCCGTTGTTGAGCCCGATGCAAATGGTGCTGAATGACATCGGAGAGTAAATTACGCTCAATCAACCACTGCTCCAGATCAGCTGAATGCAACTGAACCTCATTTGATAGCCCAAACTGAGGAGGAGGATAGCCATACATGACTTCAAAAGGGGACCTGCCCGTCATGAATGATAGCATGTATTGTACCATAACCGAAGCTACACAACCATTTGTGCCACTTTGCTTGGGACACCTAATGAATCACACATCTCAAATAATTTTCCGCATTAATCGATTCAACCTCTTGGACTGGCCATCGGTTTCAGGATGATAGGAAGAGCTCATAAGCAACCGGGTATCGCATGATTGAATAATTTCTTCCAAACTTTGCTTGTAAAAATTTTGTCCCTATCTCGACACAATCTTCTTTGAAAACCCATGATGAGAATAGACATGATCCAAATATGCTTGAGCCACATCCGGAAAGCGTAGAAAATGGGTGGGATAATGCCAGAAAATGAGCATATTTGGTGAACTTATCAATGACCACTAGAATGGTGTCACACCTGTTGGACCTGGGTAGTCCTTCAATGAAGTCCATGCATACCACCTGCCATGCCTGAGTTGGAATTTTCAATGGTTGCAAAAGCCCCGGTTTCTTGTTATGTTCCATTTTGACTTGCTGGCACACCTGACACTCTTGCACAAATCTCTGAATATCCTGCTTCATGTGAGGCCAACAAAACAGATTTCTCACCCTATAGTAAGTAGCCCGAACACTAGAGTGACCTCCCACACCGAGTTATGAACTGCTTGTAACACATGTTCAATAGCAAGAGCATTGGTACCCAACCAAATCCTACCTTGATGTCCGATGACACCATCTTCCACCGAAAAAAATCACCGGATGGAGATTCCGAATTTTGACAAGAGGATTCATCTTTAGCATAGCCTAGCTTAACCTTTTCCAACCAATCAAAGATTGCGAAAAAAGAAATAGCACACAATGGAGCTGGAGAGTGGCACCTGGACAAGGCATCTGCAGCTAGGTTAGAGGCACCTTGCTTATATACAATCTTGAACTCAAGATCCATCAACTTCAATAATGCTTTCTGTTGCAGCCTAGAAGTTATTCTTTGTTCACTGAGATGAAGCAAACTCTTGTGATCGGTTCTGATGATGAAAGGTGCATGTTGTAGGTATGCCCTCCATATCTCCACACCAAATGTAATTGCCATACATTCCTTCTCATAGGTTGATAGGGCTTGGTTCTTGGGACACATAGCTTTGCTCGTAAAAGCCAAAGCCGGATGAGAGTCTTGTAATAACACGGCTCCGAGTCCAGACAAGAGGAATTCCCTTCTTCAATAAGTCAGACAAGGTTTTGCTGACAAGACCATAGTGCTTAATGAATTTTCTGTAATAACCAGTAAGGCCAAGAAAACCTCTTAACTCTTTCAGAGTCTTAGGGATCGCCACCGCTTGCATTACCTGAACTTTTCTTAGAAGGAAAATTGTAGACATATCACCCACAGACACATGTGCCTTCTAGTGAATCTCTAGTGCATCACAGCTTTAAGGTCACGTGTTCTTATTAGGTTTATTAAAACTCACTCCCTCCTTCCTTGGACCAGAGAATACGTGGCTCCTGCATGTACCGACATGTCGCTACATGTTTTAAAAAACCCTCTAAATATTAGAGAATCAATATGCTATCCGGGTGGCACATCCAAAATTAGCCTAAGGGGCTAAATATAATAGGGAGGATTCAAGTTGGGCATCGATGGGGCTTTTTGGGCCGAGCTAAAGACAAGCCGGGCTGGCTTGCTCCTTGTATTTATGGGCCGGGGGAGACCCTATGCCATCAAATACTTCTACGGTGATCCCCTATGCAAGCCTGAACCCTAGATCCCATTTCATTCCCCTCACTTCTCCTTACCGCCGCGCTTCTCTTTGCTCCTGTGCGCCGCCATTGCTCAAGCATGACAACCATACGAGCTTGGCGCCTTTGAAGCTAGTTCGCCGGCCTCTCTCGTCCCTATTGAAGAGGGCGCCCAACATGGAGAGCCCGCATACGGGCGGTGCGGGCGTCTAACCGCCCTGTGAGGTGTGTCATGGGCCACCGATGTGAAGCGGTAACTCTCTCTCTCTCTCTCTCTCTCTCTCTCTCTCTCTCTCTCCCTATTTTCTCAGATTTGCATCTCACGTTCACTTTTCTCTTTTTTAGATCCAGCCCGCGCCAAAATCGGCAGAGCTCGTCGGCCTCCACCGCATACATGCTCATCGGTCATGAGTCGCCCATGAGCGGGAGGCTGGACTCCCACTTGAGGTGTGTCGCTTCTCACTCGCCTTCCTCCGTGATCCGGCTACTACCTCCCTTCTCGATCTAACTCCAAATCCGGCTACAACCACCAGCCGCCTCCCAATTCGGTATGACAGAGGTGACAATGGCTTTCTAGTGGTGGTTGCAAGCGAACCTCCTAACCCCTTTCTTAATTGGCTGACATGCTCCACGGTGGTGGTTGCAAGCGAACCCCCTAACCCTCTCTTGGGCTGCATATATCTGCTGGTACTAATAACATGGTTAGTTCTTAATTAGTCAACTAGGTGAAAAAAAAAAAAATCACTACTTGTAAAACTCTGGTGCATCGATATACCATCATTTGCAATTTCCTATGTCCTCACTATATAAGTTTGTCAATGGTCATTCTTTATAAAGCAATAGTCAATTCTTACTATTGATAGTTATCTTGCAGCTTGCAACATGCTAATCAAGTGCAACACTATGGGTTTTGCCAAGAAATGGTTATGTTCTCTGTCATTTTTTTGACTTGTGATTAATGAATGTATGTCAATATTTACATCCATAACCGGAATGCAATGGCTATTTTTTATTTAGTAGTACTTGATTTAGTAATAATCAAAAGAACATGCCTAATAGGTACTAAATAATTAATTTAGCACTGCATAAACTATTTTGAAATGAAACTGTTTGAGAAAATTGTATCTATAATCATGCTGATGTGCCCAATGAAATTCTTTGTTTTACTCTGGCGGCTATCTTCATGAGGTTTCGATTCCATTAGAAGCTTTGACCTTTCTAGATTAGATGGATTATTCTTCAAAACTTTTTATAGATAATAATTTAATAGATCAAATGCAGTGCAATGCATTTGAAAAACAAATCATGAGTTTTTTTTTTGTCAAATGCAGAATACATAACTATTAATTTAGATGCTGTACCGTTGTGCATAATGGATAAAAAAAAATTTATGTTCAGTTATTTTTGGTAGAACTGTGTGTAAACTGCTTAATAAATTTGTCAATTGGTGAATTCTAGGGTTAAAATTACTACAGTTTTCTTCTTGTCTCACTCTCCTAGAAATAAGTATATTTTTTCTCTCATTTTTTTATTTATATGTATTATGTTTCTCATCTCCGCATCTTAATTATTTGAACAGGTGCAGCTGCTCCTTAAGATATTAATTAATTGGTGGTGCTATCATATTGGTCGATTTAGGACAGGTGTGTTTCCTTGTAATGCACAGGAAAATTTATAGGATCTGTCGTAAAGATCAAATACCTACATACTCTCTTCATTCCACATTCTAAGACTATTTTGGCTTTTTTCTAAATTCATAGATTTTTTATACACTTAGATTTTATGCTATTTGGAGGCACAGTGGTAGGTGGGTCACGCCGGTAGTCGGGGAGCACGGTCCACGCTGGTAGGCGGGAGCATGGATCCACCGCTTGGGTGTTGGGAAGAGCCGCCACTCTCTCGATTTGTCATCGGGGTTGGGGAAGGGGTGCTATCGCAAGCATCCTGATTTGCTCGCGGGTGGGGCTCGCCGGCTCGCTGCTACCGGTTGCCCACTAGAGGTGGGGCTAGCAGGATTTGCTACCGCCAACTGCCCACTTGAGGTGGCGCTTGGCGGTTCGGCATTGCTAGTTGCCCGCTTGTGGTGGGGCTCGCCCCGGAGACTGCCACCGCCGGTTGCAAACTCGAAGGTTGGGGCTTGCCGATCTGCACGGGCCAAATGAGCTTCACATCGGGCCACACAAGGTCCGCCACTAGGCACGATACCGCGGGCATTGTGGCGTCCATTGTCGCCAACATGAGGAGGTAGTGGAAGGAGGGAGAGAGCAAGCGGAGTGCACGTGAGGGAGACCCGCCTGCTTAGGTTGAGCGTGGGGAGACGTAAGTGGAAGACAAGAAGTGTAACTTTTACATGAGACTATACTAATGGGCTGCCTGACAGGCTCCTGGGACTTTTAAGAGGCAGGGGAGGTCTCACGTCAAGCGGACCTCCGAAAGAGGCCCGCCTCCGTAAATTGGTTTGACAAGACATGCAATTTTAATTGCCAACGTAAATCTTTTATATGAGATGGACAATCTTTATTTGCGTCCGTAAATTCAATTTGTGAGACAAATAATTATGACCACCCCGACGAATGAAAATGGATCTCTAGAAATCCTCAGCCATTTTAAGAGATGGTTGGATCTTTTTTCACCGCCTCCAATAATGTTTGATAGTGCCTCGCAAAATCATTTTTGTGGCAAAGGGCGGCGAGTACGTGATTGAAAGCCATAGGAGAGGTGACACATGCGGCAGGTAGATGAGAGTAGGTGTGGTGCTTGCGAGGCGGACACACCACAAACTAAAGGTGTTGCCAGTCGACGGCGCGAAGAGATGAGTTGGTGGGGAACAACTCAATGGTGGCGACAAGGTAATCCTAACCCTAACCAAAACCATCTCTACATACTGCATTTTAGGAGAGAATGAACTTTGTATTTAGAGGGGCTGAAGCCCAATATATGTGTACAAGAGCACTTATACATATGGGAATACACACATGCATGCACGCACGCGTGCACACACACATACTCATAATTAAACATGATAAATCTATACACTGATCTAGTAGTCAATTATCCTGATTTGTCCAATTTTCAGCAAGCTCAGTCTACTGTTTAATAAGATGAGCGTCTTCCAATTTCTACTCTGCCAACTCCACCACACCAAAATGAGGGATGGCGGCTGTGGCGGCTCCTTCAACGAGCAGAGGCTGGTTGATAAGCTCAACAACCTCAACAACATAGAGGTGATCATTCAAAGTACCTTTTTTTCATGTGGTTACTTCTAGGTGTTCATGGTTGTTTGTTCCTGTTTTGATTCGTCTAGTATATCCAATAAAGCCATACATGCAAATTGGAATGCCTCTGTGAGAATATAGAAAATGTAAAACACACATGCACGCACCACATGCTTGCGAACACACGCACACACATGCACATAAACTGCTATAGCAAGCTTCCTTTTCTAACTTTGGCATTCTTGGTGAAGTCTTCTTCATGAGCCTATAGATACACAATCACTTATATCTACATATTCCACTAGCAAGTGTTACTCTTCATGAGATGTTATATGTCTTCTTTCTAAGCCTACAGATAGGCGTGGTAATGGATCCGGCCTTTTTGTCTTCTTTCACAATCTCACTTGGCCCTTTTCATTATTAGTTCAAAATTATACTAGTTTTATGGTCTGATCCTAATATGGCCCAATCCCTAAATTTGTTAAGCTAAATTAGATAGCCCTTTACCACCCTTATCCACAGATACAATCCTTTGTATCTACAAATTTCGCTAGCATGCGTTACTCTTCACGTGAGATTGCCTTCTCTCTTAAGTCTATAGTGCACAATCCTACCATGAGCATTCCTCACCAAGCTTTGAGGCTCATGTGATGGTGGTTTCCCTCTCCACCCGTAGAATTTATAAGTTTGCACTCCTGTTTTAGCCCTAATTCAAACTGTGGTTTATTCTATTTAGGCCCACACCCCACTCCAAATGCACTAGAGAGATCCATTTGAACCCCTACTTGTTCTGACTCTCACACGCAAACGTCCCAAAGGTGCAAGAGAAAAAAATATGAAAGACCTAGAATACACACACTGGAAGGAAATGGTTGAGGTGGAAGCCCCACAAACCAAACCTTCTCAGCTTCATGCTGCCCCTTCCACTTTCCTTCTCGTTTGTGGTGCCAAGCTCAAGCTATCCCACTGAGGTATGCATCTCTCCCTAAGAACTCTGAGCTCTAATCTCTCACCACAATCTCCAAAATTCTGATTTTCTTGGATGTTTTCTTTGTTAGAATATTTACACGCAAGGTTGGCTCGATCTTTGGTTTCATCCTATCCGCGAGGAGCGTGAATAATTTGGGGACTTTTGGTAATGACACTTGTGAATGCTAATGTTGAAGTGTAAATGATGGATGGCGCCATGGTGGCTCATTCATCGAGAAGAGGCTGGTTGATAAGCTCAACAAGCTCAACAACATAGCGGTGAGCATTCAAAGTACCCTTTTTTCCCGTGGTTACTTCTAGGTGTTCCCGGCTGCATGTTGTTGTTTTGATTAATCAAGTATATCTAATAAAGTTGTAATATGCAAATTGGAATGCCTATGTGAGAATATGGAAAATGTAAAACACACACACACATGCATGCACCACACACACGAACCACACGCATGCACGTGCGAGATAAAAACCACTATAGCAAGCCCCCTTTTCTAACTTTTAGATATGCAATCACTTGTAGCTACATATTCCACTAGCAAGCATTACTCTTCACGTGACGCTATATGTCTTCCTAGCTTCTAAACCCACATATACAATCCTTTGTATCTACAAATTATGTTAGCAAAAAGGCTTCGTTCATGTGAAATTGCCTTTGCTCTTAAGTCTATAGTGCATAATCCAACAACGAGCATTCCTCTCCAAGCTTTGAGGCTCACGCGATGGTGGATTCGCACTCCGGCCAAATAATCAATAAGTTTGCCCCCTCGTTTTAGCTATGATTTGAGCGGTGGTTTTTTTCTTTTTAGGCCCACAGCCCCCACTCCAAAAGCACTATAGTGATCCATTTGATCCCCTACTTATTTAGACTCTCACATGCAAAAGTCTAGTGCAAGATTAAAAGACCCTCTAAATATTAGGGGATCAACATGCTATCTGGTGCAGATCCAATACTTCTGTGGTGAGCCCCTATCCAATCCGAACCCATACTCCCATTTCACCCTTGACTTCTCCTTACCACCGCGGCGCCGGCTCCCCTCCCGTGTGCCTCTTGGGGCGGCCATGGCTCGATCATGAGAGCCACACGAGCTTGGCGCCTTTGAAGCTTGCGCCAGCCTCCCTCGTCCCTATCGAAGAGGATGCCCAACATGGAGTGCCCCATACGGCGGTGCAAGCGTGCAGCTACCTCGGTGAGATGTGCCATGGGCCACTGATGTGAAGTACAGGTAACCCTACAACCATTCTTCACACCCCTCTCTCTCCCCATTTTTCTTATATCTGCATCTCACACTCACTTTTCTCTTTTTAGATCTAGCTAGTGAGCATGCAAATAGGCGAGCTCGCCGGCCTCCACCACATACATGCTCATCGGTCACAAGGCTACCACGAGCAGGAGGCTAGGCTCCCCACTTGTGTTGTGAGGCTTTTCAGCTCTCCTTCCTCCAGATCTGGCTAGCATCCCCCACCCCCACCCCTCGGGATTTAGTATGACAGAGGGTGACAAGTGCTTCCTTAGCTAACTTGCTCTACGGTGGTGGTTTGCAAGCGAACCTCCTAATGCTCCGCCTTTCTTGGGCTGCATATATCTGATGGTACTAATATGGTTAATTAATTAGTCAACTAGGTGAAACAAATCGCTACTTATAAAACTCTGGTGCATCGACATACCATTATTTGCAATTTCCTGTGTCGTCATTATATATGTCTGTCAATGGTCATTCTTTGTAGAGCAATATTCAATTTCTTACTATGGGTTAGGAGACAATGTTTTACTGGATGCATCGACATACCATTAATTGTTTTGCTGGATGCAACATCCTAATCAAGTGCAACAGTATGGGTTTTGCCAAGGAAATGGTTATGTTCTCTATCATTTTTTACATGATTAATGAATGTATGTCAATTTTTACAGTCACAATTAAAATGCAATGACTATTGTTTATTTAGTAGTACTTGATTTAATAATAATCAAAAGAACATGCCTAATAGACACTAGATAATTAATTTAGCACCGCATAAACTATCTTGAAATGAAACTGTTTGAGAAAATTGTAGTTATTTTTTGGTAAAACTGTGTAAACTGCTGAATAAATTTGTCAATTGGTGAATTCTGTGGTTAAAATTACTGCAGTTCTGATCTTGTCTCACTCTACTAGAAAGTATCTTTTTTTCTCTCAGATTTTTATATGTATTATGACGTTTCTCATCTCCACATCTTAATTATTTGAACAGGTGCAGCTATGCTCCTTAATAAATTGGTGGTGCTATCGTCTGGCTCGATTCGGACAGGTGTGTCTCCTTTTGAACATGTCTTCTTTTGCTGGCGCACAGTAGATAAGCAGAGGTGGGTCACGCCGGTAGTCGGGAGCACGACCACGTCGGTAGGCGGCAGCATGGATCCGCCGCTTGGGAGTTGGAAAGAGGCGCCGCTGTCTGGATCCATCGTCGATGGTGGGCTGTTGCGAGGATCTGCTGCTCAGGGTGGGGCTCGGAGGCTCCGCCGCACCAGTTGCCCCACTTAGTGTGGCCACATGAGCTCCACCTCAGGCCGCACAAGCTCTGCTACTGGCCACGAGATGTGGGCATCATGACATCCACTGCTAGCAGCATGAGGAGGGAGTGAGGGAGAGAGCAAGGGGAGAGGGCGTGTGTTTTCTCAAAAAAAAAAAAGGGGGAGAGCGCGTGTGGGAGACGGCCTGTGCGTGGCGGAGACAGAAGTGGGAGATGAACGAGGAAGGGTAACTTTTACATGTGACTATAGTAATGAGCTGGCGACTGGGTTCTACACATTTTGTGGTAGTGGCCAGCGAAGCCATAGGAAGGTGACATGCGGCACGCGTACGAGAGCAAATGTGACCCTTGCAAGGTGGGATGCACGAGAAGCCACGCCGCCACATAGGAGGGCCGCAGATGGACCGCCACAAACTAAAGGTGTGGCCGGTCGACAACGGCACGACGAGATGAGTTGCACTGGTGGGGAACAACTCAACGGTGGCAACGAGGCAACCCTAGCCCTAACCAAAACCCTTTCTAGATACCATGTTAGGAGACAATGAAAATTGTATTCAGAAGCGTTGGAAGCCAGCTTGGACTCAAAAGAGTGTGTTCGGCTCTCGATGCTACATCATATGGCTTTTCCAGTGGACACAAATGTTGGTCGGATATGTGTGAGGCTTGGATGGGTGCCACTTCAGCCACTGCCAGAGTCTCTTCAGTTGCACCTGCTGGAAATGTATCCCACGCTGGAGCACATACAGAAGTACCTTTGGCCTCGACTATGCAAGCTAGATCAACGTACATTGTATGAGCTTCACTACCAAATGATTACTTTTGGAAAGGTTTTCTGCACAAAGAGTAAGCCTAATTGCAATTCATATCCAATGAGAGCTGAATGTAAGCACTTTGCTAGTGCATTCGCTAGTGCTAGGCTTGCTCTTCCTGCACCTGAAGAAAAACGTTTGGCTACATCACAAGATTCAAATGTTGTAGATTTTTGTCACCAAACATACATAAATTCAGGGACTGTTGGCCAACTTGAGCGGAGTGCAAATTATCCTAAGCATGCTGTTTCTGGTAATCATCAGCCAATAATTGAGGAACATGGGCCTATGTGTCATACATAAATTCAGGGACTGTAGGCTATCTGCTTCATATTTTACTTTTTTAGCATAAAAATGTCATATACACACATGGGCCTATGTGTCATACATATGGGGATGTCAGGGCTGAATATTTTTCAATGGCATTGGGGAGTGTAACCTTTTTTTTTTTGTTATGAATCAACTTCATATTACTCCCAAGATCCCTTAAGTAAAAAACAACACACATAATAATTATGGGTAAGCGTTGCCACTCCTTACGTTTTTCAAACCTAGCAACTTCTTTTTAAAGTTTTATAAACCTTCTCTATGGCAAGGTTTCTAGATCCCTCATCGTATTTATTACGAGCTTGTGGTCAAACATGCCAGGAGCATAAAGAAGCAACATGTTCAACTCCTACTTCTGTACTTGTTGGTTTTTGCCACATCACTCCAACCAACATTATGATGATGACTCTACTTCTTTCCCCACACGCATACTCTTATTTTCCACCACCACCACCACCCCATACTCCTTTTGCATTATCTTATATTTTGCGACTCTTGTTCCTGTCTAGACCCACGTTCGTTCATCAACAAGCGGGTGTTCGGAGACTGCGGTCTAGAATAACAATCACTAAGTTTCATCGACCAAATCTTGAATATAGACACATATTTGGTAATTTTCTAAGATTCAGCAAAATGGCTTTCATGGAATGAAGCTGGATCTATTCACTTTCTAATATGTTGAAAAGATAATAAGGAGCGTCTCGAATTGATCCTTCATTTTTTTATATTTTTTCAGCTTCAAATCCCAGCAACTGATTTCAAAAGTTTCCACAAACCTTTTCAATGGCAAGGTTTCTTGATCACCTCATTTTACTTATTACAAGCTGGTGGTCAAACATGTCATATCCACAATGTTGTTGTTGTAAGCATAAAGAAGCAATGGCTCAACTCCTACTGCAGTACCTGTTGGTTTTTGCCGCATTACTCCTGCCAACTTTGATGACGATGACTTTGTTTCTTCCCCTCACTACATGGAACCACCATGAGGTGAATAATGCTTGATTTGTTACTCGCATAATTAGTACTTTTTAAAGTTATAGTAATTTTTGTTTATTGATTAAGAACTTGGTGATTCTTCTTGCTTCTATTTGTGTTCTTTTTGTTCTAGGTTTCAATCTTTACCATACACATACAGAGGAGAAGAATATCCAAAGGAATAAACAACACCCTCAACCTACTCCATCATCTTAGAGCAATGTGGATTCTTTGTAACACACCCAGACACACACACACGTGTGCATGTGTGAGTGCACGTGCACGTGTGTGCGCGTGTGAGAGGTGAGTCCTTACATATTTATTATAGTCATATGTAGAGAGAGCACGGTCCACCTCAATTCATCTTTACATTCCATGAGCTCTCTCTACACTGAACATTCAGGTATATCATCATCCATTAATCATTATTTATCCATCATCATCATATTAATTCAGTTTAATTTAGAAAGTAAATTTGATGTAAGTATTTTTGGAAATGCGTTTAAAGTGACACCAATTTTTCATTCATCATAATCATTACTCCATTCACTGTACACTAGTACTATTCACCAATTTAGTCCACAATTCCGTAAGAATTATAAAATTTATAACATATAATTCGATATGCAGGTACTAAATACTAAAAACACGATAAGTCTTCAATTTGAAGATTTAATTGAAAAATCCATATATATCAATATAAATAGTTAAAACAATATATTGTTCAAATAAATGGAGATAACTCCATGATATTAACAACGAAAATTGACAGAATTAAAAAGAGGAAAAAGAGCAAAAAACTGAAGGTCGTCCACGTCGCAAAGCAGCCGGCAGTCACATCGTTCGATCGACTTTTCTTTAGATAGACTTTTACCTACAAATACAAGTATACATACATATATATGCATAATACTTGGTTGTTGTCCAGGATATGCACCTGCATACCCGGCATTGGAGTGCAATGAGTGCAGTCCATCAGAGTGGTGTAATGGACCGATTACTAAAACAATATAGATTGTGATATGGCAGCAGGTTGCAATTATGCTTGTGGCATTTGAGGCATTTGAGGATTCATAAATCTACTTTGTCATGTTGTATTATAGGGGCTAATTCCTCGTATTGTATTGATTTTTTTATCTATTCCTTGTGTCCTACTGGATCCAAATGTCATAGACACATTTGGAACCTACTTGGTTCATATACACACACGGGAGGACACACATAAGGGACAAAACATTTTTTTGTGGGCTCATAGAAATTCGCTTTTTGTGATGAGAAGAATCCACTTAGTATAACAGTATGTTTGTTAATAAAGACTCCCAAGGTTCCTCAATGTACAATAATAACGTGTGTAACCAATATTAAGCTTTTGCTTATATAGATCAGTGTATAGTGTACTCATTGCAGGTATCTATCCAAAGCTTTGTTCTCACGAGGAACAAATTAATGATCAAAGGAAGAAATGGCAAATGTGAGTGTTGTGGGAGCTCTTCCTCGACCTCGCACGCCCTTGGCAATCCGACGGTTACGCCGGCCCCGTGCATGATGCGCCACCGCCCCGATCCATAGATCCGAGCCGGTGCGAAATCTGGGTTGTCTAATCCTTGAGTAGTCAACTTGAGAGGAAAGGTTCGGGAGTGACCCATAATGCAATATCCTAACTCCTAGGAACGCGCAAAAAAGCCGCTGATGTAAAAAACTCTTCTCTTAAATACAAAAATGCATAAGTCTTTTACGTATTCGAGAAAAAAAAACAAAGCAAATGTGAGCAACCAAGTAGCTTGGATAATTCCTATTTTTTCTATACTAGAGGTAATAAAGACTAGCTAGTCACCTAAATGTTCAGATGTCACCACAGAATTACTTTTGAGGGACCTCATAGAATTTTATTACCCCCACAGACGTGGCACTCCATCCACAAATACAGCGCAAATCAAGATGACATCGATGCTTTTGGACCTCTCGTTGAATATATACACGTATAACAGAGTTGATTTCACGATAGTTCTTGACTTTTGTGTTTTTTTCATATATTGTCGCCCTCTAATTTTACGTTTTGCAATAAATAAAATTTTCTGGAATTAAATTAGCAGTTTTTAGCACGTACACTAAGAACTAATTATTGGAAGAAGAAAATGTATTTTATAAAATCTCATTAAACATGCTATATGTTGTACAAAAAATGTGCCACTCACTTCATGTGCATCGTGTTCTTTTTCGGAAAATAATTTTTGAAACACACATAGTTCATTTAGCATTTGAGATTCTTTTCCAAAGTTCTTTTCAAAAAAGTTTTAAAAGCTGACACTTCTCTTAGGCCCAAATTTTAGCTGGTGGCCCAACATATCTTCTCTCTCCGTTTTCTTTTTCCAGCAGGTCCCACCCAGGCCGAATCTCACCCTGTCCCTCAGGCCCTCAAGCCCAACTCGAACAATCAAGTCAAATAGAAAGGGTCACTATGGATATTTGAAATATGTTTCATCAACTTGAAAATAAATTAATTGAAGATGATATTGTACCAAATGATTTTTTTTCCCAAAACAGTTCGACTCCACCAGAGAAATTTCAGTACTAGAGAAATTTGACCCTCCTGCTTCTTATAGCTTATTTAAGAGGGACCCAGGCCACTCACCAAACGCTGCTTAACTCATCCATGCAAACAAAAAGGTAGATAAAAATTTATACCTCGCATGTAGACTGCAAATCATTGATGATAATCCATTCATCGCAATAATGATCCAATTGATTGGGAAATTATCTCCAGTAAAATCATCAATAACTTGAATTTGATCTAACTCCACCATCAGGGGCGAATCTAGGCAGATTAGGCACTAGGGTCAGCATCAAAGAAGTTACCGTGACATAATGTTTTATTGGAAATTATGACCGAATAAAAGCCTAGTATACAGAGGATTAGCTAAAGTTACTGGGATCAGCGGAACTGATCATATATTGTAGATCCGCCCCTGTTCACCACTAGATCCGGTCGCGCAATGCTTGGATCCAACCGCCGCCGCTAGATTCGGTAGCCGCAGCTTTGATCCGACCGCCGCCGCCGCCGTCGTCTTTGCCGTCGATGGATCTGGACGTTGCGCCCTCCACCGCATCCGGCCGGCCGCCGCACAACATCGCAGGAGGGGGCTAGCTCCACACGCCGTGGGGTTGCGTGCCGTAGGGCCACACGCTATGGGAGGGAGGGTTGGACGCCGCGCGCGCCGGAGGGAGGGGAGGGGAGCACCGCTATTAGCGCCGAGAGGAAGGAGGGATGGGGCGTGGAGCGGGGAGGGGGAGAGAGAGGGCTTGGGGGAGGGCGAGGGCGTCCGCGAGAGGGAGGATTGAGTGCGGGTGTAGGAGAGTGTCAACAAACCCTAAGCCTGCTATATATACTCGGGGGTGTTTTTGGGCTGGTTTGGGCCACTCAGTTGCGTAGTAGGCTGACCGTCTGGGCCTCATTTACCATGATGGTTTTTTTATAATAATCATCATGGTTAATCGAGACATTAACCGTGTAAACTGGAGATTAGACACCGTGAGTCAGCATCAAAGATGTTACCGTGACATAATGTTTTATTGAAAATTATTTCAATAAAAGCCTATATAGAGGATTACCTAAAAGTTACTGGGGTCAACGGAACCGATGATATATTGTAGATCCGCCCTTGGTCATTTGCTAGATCCGGTCACCGCAGCTTGATCCGACCGCCCACCGCCATGCCGCCGTTGATGGATCAGACGCCGCGCCCTCCACCGCATCCGATCCGGCCGCCGCCGCAACGCCGCAGGGAGGGCCAGCCCCACACGTCGTAGGGCTGCGTGCCGTAGGGCCACACACGGGAGGGAGGGCCTGGCCGCCGCCGCGCAGCAGAGGGAGGGGAGGGGGGGGAGGGGAGCACCGCCATCGGCCCGGGAGGAAGGAGGGATAGGGCGGCGGAGTGGGGGGGAGAGAGGGGGGGGACGGCCACGAGAGGGAGGAGGAGTGCGGGTGCAAGAGAGTGTCAACAAACCCTAAGCCTGCTATATATACTCAGGTGTTTTTTGGCTGGTTTGGGCCGCTTCGGTTGGTAAGTGGGCTGAGCGTATGGGCCTCATTTACCATGATTTTTTTTTTTATAATAACCATCGTGTAAAATGGAGAGGTCTTGTAAAAGTTTTTGTAGTAGAGTTTATATATATGCAGTTCGACCATCTTGACAAGAGAAATAATGTAATGCAATGTGATGCTGCAGTCCAATTTGTAATTCGATAAATTGTTATACCGGCGACGCCACGTTATGGCTCTCGAGTGCACAGGCACCAGGGAGATTTGTCCTCCCGAGTTAACAGGTGTCAAATTCTACCGGCTGTGCACCACCCTGGCCCAAATGCGTGCACCACCGTGTGTTGTGTTTTGCTGTCTAGCTAAGCCCATCGCATGCTCATGCCCTCCAGTTTTATATCGAAATAGGAAATTAGAAATAAATCTTATATATTCTTATACGTGCTGCCAGCCCAGCCCAGCTAGGAATCAACGTGCAGCCATCCCAGCTGGGAGCCTAGGAATACCAAGTGTTTGAAGCACACGACGATTAGGATCGTAGATCCTGGGTGCCGCCGCACGCGGTTGCAATTCGCTTTGCCTGCCGCCTGCCGGCCATTGCGATTTGCAAAGGGAAAAATTGTCTCGAAGGGAAAAACCCCCTCACGGCTCAAGATCGCCACGGGTTGCCACGCCGGCGACACCGCAGCAACACGTAGGAGCCTGACGGGTCCTCCCGTCCTTTTCAAAAAAAAAAAAATACTTCTCAACGTTCTCGTGGAACCTCATCGACGTGAAACCAATGTTCAGGTTCAGGCCAATGTTCGTGTTTCAGCTCTAGAGGAAATCAATTGGGGAGAGGAGATCCAATTTGATCCAGGCAAAAGGAAAGAAATATGTGCTTACCATCCTAATCTTCGAGATTCAGTACGAAGAAAGTATTTGCTAAATAGACCTTGTCAACCTCGCACTCTTGATTTTTCAGGGATTTGGATTGGATCAAAATGTAGAAGGTTTAATCCGGAATGGTTTGATGAATTTGGAAATTGGCTTGAGTATAGCGTGTCCACTGATAAAGCGTATTGTTTTAGTTGTTTCTTGTTTAAAGACCCCGAGAAGAAGGCAGCTGGTTACAAGTCATTTGCGCAATAGTATGGGTGATGTCTACACGAGCAACGGTCCCATTTGTTATGTGGAGAAAGAGAAAATGTTGAAAGTTACCAATGCTGCCGTAGTGGATGGCTTCAAGAAAATGAAAGATCGTAAATACTAGGAGATAATGCATTACTTTTATATAATTCTAATGTGTGTGCTATCAAAGATTATCATTATGCTTATGAAGTGTACACTTGGGTCATTGATGCTCTAGCTACCGATCAAGTCAGTCTTCCCTATTTCAGGCCAAGTTGCCAATTCTGAGTTAGTGCGAACAGCTTAGCACCACCTTAGAAGTCAACGGCATTAACTCAGGGACATTTTACGAAGTCAAAATAGTTTTACTGAATTCGATCTCTCTATACCCATTACTGAAAAAAAAAAAACTCAATTCAACTATAACTCGAAGACTTCAAATTTCAATGTCAACTGGCGGGTTCAATTTATTTATTTTTGCTTGCAACACAGTAACCCAAATAAACTCAATTAACTTTGGGCAAGAGAGTTTTACTCAGAGTCCATATCTATTGCTTCTACAATACATGAACTGTGGACTATACACAATCAAAATTGTACATGTGCAACTCAGCTGTCATCACCATGTATAAATCATGAAGCATCATCGAGATTCATAGTAGACTCCACCGTCACTCGGTTTGCAGTCAACTTATAACACGGTGCAAGTCGCGCCATACATGAAATCCGGCCTCAACTAGCACCAAGTGTTGTAAGTATATATTTGGAGGCTATATATATCCTGCAGATTATATTATTCCTGCCTACTAATAAGGTCATATACTTTCTTCAAAAAGAAGGTTATATATGATCCCATGTATGAGTTTATCACCAGTAGAAAGTGGTTTTATCGCCAGTAGAGGTCACAAAGATGAGACTGAGGGCAATTTGATTCGGCGTAGCTGAAATTGTGTAGTCACACGATAGTACTAGCTAGGAAAAAAAAATACATGAAAGATAGCAATAGCTCAAAGTCAAAGTTGAACTTAATTTACTGCCAATAGATAGAGTAAAGACGCATCGAGCGAAAACAATTATAATAAAATAAATAAACAAAACTATTTGCACAAAAGGTTATTCAATTAACAATATCAACATATACTAGACCAAGCAAACCAACGTACTACCCAACGCTATTTTGCACGGGCCAATTACTAGTTACTAATACATTGCTCTGTCTGCTGATAAGCTCCCAAATGAACCTCGACAATGGGCAAGAGAGTTTTCCTCAAGAGTTTTCTAGAGTACACACATGAACTGTTGACTACGCAATTAAACTGTATTGAACAATGAAGCATGGTCGAGATTCATCCATAGTAGACCCGGCTTGCACATATATAGTCAACTTATAACATGGTGCAAGTTGCCATATATGAAGTATCAACTAGCAGCTTGTTGTAAATTTATATTTGGAGGCTATATATCCCTACAGATTATATATATACATGCATGTTGTGCGTTTACTCCCTATAAATAGAACTGAAATGTCTGCTTCCTGTGCCGCCCCATCGATCTCCACTTCATTTCCTTCTTCTCTTGCTCAAGATCAATAGTTCCCGCACTTTCCATTCTAATCTTTGCTCCGTACGTTGTCATCCACAAACAAAATCAGAGCCAACAAACACGTACAAATGGCTCGAGCAATCGTTACCGTGTGCGTCCTCGTGCTGCTGATTCAGTTTTCCTTTGGGCAACAGATGCCATCTTCATCATCTTGCCTTGCGCTCATAGTTGTTCTACAATGTGTGCTTCGTCTTGCGCCAATACTGCGTCCAACTGCATGGCCATCAAGACCACAGTCACACTGGACTACCCAAAGCCGGATATCATCCGGATGCATGGCGTCCTGCCAGTCGTGCGGCTGTGAGGCTGTATGCCAGAACGCCTGCAGTGGCAGCGGTATTGCTGCCTACAACAGTTGCGTGAGTTCCACCAAGGAGCAGTGCACGAAGACATGCACCAATGGCTGCTACAGCAGCTGCTGCTCTAGAGGATGTTCGCCGTACTGATTGAGTTCTCGTAGGTATGGTGCGCATTCAGTCGGAGATGTGATAGGTTCGCCCACGGTCCATGTTGAGGCCTTGTTTAGATGGCTAAAGTTTCTAACATTTTTCTCACTTTCTCTCCATCACATCACATTAAATACACCAAAAAGACATATATTTAGAGTATTAAATGTAGGTTAAAAAATAACTAATTACACAGTTTAGATGTACATTGGGTGACGATTCTTTTGAGCCTAGTTACTCCATGGTAGGATGATATTTACCACTAACAAACGAAACGTGTTACAGTGTACGATGTGACATTCGAGGTTAAATTTTAGCCATCTAAACAAGGCCGCCATGTGTCAGTGTTTCTGGTGTCAATGTTTTCCTTTAATTACGTATATTCAATGCAGTTGTAATATCTCGTATGTGTACGGGTTGTTGTAAAAAAATGAGTAAGGGTCCTAGCTAGATACCTAATAAGTAATAAGCTTTCTGTTTCATGGAATGCATAATCTTTTTTTTGAAAGAAATGCATAATCTATTTCGTTTAATGTAAAATCAGGTGAAGTCCCACTCGTGAGAAAAAAAAAGGAATGCATAGTATATTCTATAAGAGCATTTTTTTTTTTTTTTTTTTTTAAGCGTGCATTAGCACATACTGCATTAAGGGAAATTAAAAATTACATATGATTCGTTAGTAATCCACATATTACTGCCAAAACACACAGTGCACAAACAAACAGCAAGAAACGAGGGGAAGGGGTGGGGCGGACCCTCCAACTAACAACTCCGATATCCGAACCTATTACAATGAAAAACTCGACACACGGGTAGCTAGCAGTGATCGAGCCAAACGCGACAACAACGGCAAAGCATCCGCTAGAATTTGACGGCCAAGCATCCGTCCCGACCAACGCCGGCAAAGAAAGCATCTGCCGGAAAAGACGACGACCGCTGACGGCGTAGCATCCGCCATAGACGACTGCAACCTCGGCGGCACACGCACACCGAAAGCTGTCTCGTAACGACCGCGACCTCGGCAACACAACGGAAACGCAGGCTCATAACGATCGCGACCTCGGTAGCACGCGCACACCGAAAACACAGGCTCGTGAAAGAGACCTTGGCGGCAAGGCATCCGCCGGAAATGACAATGACTAGATACACGGCGGTAAAGCATCCGCCCAAACAGTGGAGAAAACACAGGGAGGTCCACCGCCAAGACCACACGATCCCCATGACCACGCCACTATTGCAAGGTCAATATGTACAGGAGACTCACTCCCGTTCCTTCCGCCACACACCGGAGGGGTGAACTCCTTGCCTTCCAGATCTTTTTCTGGCACAAAAGGTTCCTTGTCCTTGGATGAGCCAGAGGAGTCACTGGAGACCACCAGTATTGCAGATTCACTGGCAGCAAGGACCTCTTTGCCCAGATCTTCTGTGGATGGGGAGTATCAGAGATTATTGCTTCAGAAAGAAAGTTATCTGAATTAGGATCACTAATAGAAATAGTTGATTCGGAAAACAAAACTGTTGCATGTTTGTTGGATGGAGGAGTGTCATTAACTTTAGGAAAAAATAGTAGCTAGTGGAATAGTGACATCAATAGAGGGGGCAGAAGCATCAGCAAGCAAGTTGTCTGTCAGATTACCTTCCAAATTGTCTGCATGATTTTGATATTCAGAAATATCAAATTCATTAATGGAGACTGAAGACTGTTTAGAGGGTAAAGTAAAGAGGAAGGTGTTACCAGATGAGTGATTATGAATAATACCCCAGGCTTGAGAGGTTAAGAATTCTTTGGCCCAATCGAAGGATTCTTTCCACAGCAGCATGTTGGTGAAGAAATCAAACCAGGCAGTTGGAATATTGACTGTTGGGAGGGACCTGTCCACATTTGAGAAGTGCTTGCCCCAAGGTCTGACTGCCATTGGGCTTGGGCCTCTAGAACTTCCAGCATGCTATGACGCTGATGGGTTAACTAGGGGGGTAAAAGGCTCCACCAGGCCCACATCCAAACTTTCAAAGATAGTTGCCTTGGCGCCAGATCCATTGTCCTGTTGTGGAAATAGTTCTGATTAAAGCCCCAAGGCCAGATCAGTTGTGTCAGAGTTATTTAAGCCCTCTTGATCTAGCAGAGCCCTGACTTCCTGTTCTTGTAGCTCATCTGTCTGTACAGCCTCATGATTTGCAGTAGGATTAGATTGGAGATCTTCATATTCCACTAGTTCATCCATATGCACATCAAGCACTTTGACATGCAAATCTGGACTCCTTGCCTCCTCATATCCCAACATATACTTGAGAGTTGTTGTGGGTCCACCCAGCACTTCATCTCGACGGCTTTACTTCTCAGTTTGTGTTACTTCTGCAAACTACAATTGTGTGAAACTGTGAGGTGTGGAACAAGGTTCTGTTCTTGCCGCTGCCAAGTCATACACAATGATGCGAGCTGCCTGAAATTTGTGACTTGATCATGTTCTTGCCGCTGCCAAGTCACACAGGCATAGTAAACCCAATTCAAACATTGACTCAAGGAAGGTATCCGTGCAACTAATTGAAGGGTCTTGAAGTAAACGTTCATCCACAACATCAATAAAGTTTTCTTGGAAATGCTTGATTGGCTGAAATTCCTGAGATGTTGTTACCTAGCTCTAGGCAGAAACTATTCACAAGAGACTATAAAGACCTCTAGAACAATTTGGGAGGGCGTGCGTTTGGGAGCGTGTCGACGGGGGAGTGAGAGTCGCGCGGCCGTTGGCGCAGGCAGAGCATCAGTTATGGGGTTTGATCCTAGAAATTTGGTTCGATGGATCTGAGTGAGTAAGAGACCCTTCGTTTAAAAGACTGGGTGTAATTTTTTGGGTGTGCTTAACTTAGGAGAGATTAGGGAAGATGAAGACTGCAATGATCATTGTTTTGGGTGTATTTAGGAAAGTTTTTCTTTTCGTGTGTATAAGAAGATGAGCCAATGGTCCAGTCCGTTGGCATAGAGAAGTATAAAAGTATCTCCAAGGCCATCTGGATCGAAACCACACTTAGTTCACTTCTTGTCCGCGGCCTGGCCTCCCCAGACATCCGTATTAGCTAGCTAGCGAGCTTGGCAGCCGTGGTAGCGATAGCCTGTGTTGAAGCAGGGAGGTGGGCATGTCGACCATCAGCGTGGCAATGACCCGGCAGCCAGCAGCGTCGACGGGGACGGACGCCGAGAAGCTTGCATTCATCGAGGAGGTGACCACTAACGTGGACGCCGTGCAGGAACGCGTGCTGGCGGAGATCCTCGCCCGAAACGCCGACGCCGAGTACCTCGCGACGAGGTGCGGTATGGGCGGCGCCGCCGACCGCGGCACCTTCCGGGCCAAGGTTCCCATGGTGAAGTACGAGGACCTGGAGCCGTACATCCTGCGCATCGCCCACGGCGACCGCTCGCCCATCCTGTCCGGCTCCGGGCACCCCGTCTCCGAGTTCCTCACCAGCTCTGGCACCTCCGGCGGCGAGCGCAAGCTGATTCCCACCGTGAAGGACCAGGCGGACCGCCGCCAGCTGCTTTACAGCCTCGTCATGCCAGTCGTCAGGAAGTACGTGCCTGGGCTGGACAAGGGCACCGGCCTGGGCCTCTACTTCAACTTCGTCAAGTCGGAGACGACGACTCCAGGTAACCTGCCGGCGCGTCCCACGCTAACGAGTTACTACAAGAGCGAGCACTTCAGCAAGGCGGCGTGGCAAGGCATGACGACGAGCCCCGTAGCCGCCGTCCTGTGCGAGGACGCGTTCCAGAGCATGTACGCGCAGATGGTGTGCGGCCTGTGCCACCGCCACGCCGTGCTGTGCGTCGGCGCCGTATTCGCCACCGGCATCCTCCGCCATCCGCTTCTTCCAGCGCAACTGGGAGCAGCTCGCCGCTGACATCGAGACCGGCGCACTCACCGACCGCGTCACCGACGCGTCGGTGCGCGAGGCGGTCGCCGGCGTCCTCCGACCGGACCCCGAGCTGGCCCAGTTCATCCGTCGCGAGGGCTCCAAGGGCGCCGACGGGGCCGCCGGAATCATCGCACGCATCTGGCCCAACGCCAAGTACCTCCATGCCGTAGCCACGGGATCCATGGCGCAGTACGTGGCAGCCCTCAGGCACTACAGCGGCGGGTCATTGCCGATCATCTCCACCAAGTACGCGTCCTCCGAGGGCTACTTCGGCATCAACCTCCGGCCGATGTGCGACCCGTCCGAGGTGGCCTACACCATCATGCCCAACATGGCCTACTTCGAGTTCCTCCCCACAGACGCCGGCGCGGATGCCACGGCGAGCCAGCTCGTGGAGCTCGCCCGCGTGGAGGCAGGGCGCGAGTACGAGCTGGTGGTGACCACGTACCCGGGGCTGTACCGGTACCGCGTCGGCGACGTTCTCCGCGTGATTGGGTTCCACAATGCGGCGCCGGAGTTCCGGTTCGTGCGCCGCGCCAGCGCGCTGCTGGCCGTGGACGCGGACAAGACGGACGAGGCTGAGCTGCAGCGCGCGGTAGACCGCGCGGCGTCGGCGCTGCTCCGGCCGCGTGGCGCGGCCGTGGCGGACTACACCAGCCGCACGTGCGTCGAGACCGCGCCGGGGCACTACGTCATCTACTGGGAGCTGGAGGTGGGGTCCGACAAGGGCGGCGCGCTAGACGGCGACGTGCTGGACCGCTGCTGCCTGGAGATGGAGGAGGCCCTGGGGTCGGTGTACAGGCAGAGCCGGGTGGCCGACGGCTCCGTCGGGCCGCTGGAGATCCGGGTGGTCCGGCCGGGGACCTTCGAGGAGCTCGCTGACTATGCCGTGTCACGCGGCGCGTCCGTCGGGCAGTACAAGGTGCCCCGGTGCGTCACCGCGCCGGCGGTCATCGAGCTGCTCGACTCGCGCCTAGTCTCCAGCCACTTCAGCCCGGCGTTGCCGCACTGGGCGCCAGGCCGGCGCTTCCACCCCGATTCCGATGGGGACAAATGCTGACGAGGCACTGAATTGCACATTGCACTTCAGCAACAATCCAAACTCCTCCATTATACGCCTCTGGCTTTTTAAATCTTTTTAACTTACCGTATTGAACGTGTTTATGTTTTTATTTATATCAAAACTTGAATCTACCGGCCTCCTAGGGGGCTCGCCAGAAGCACATCATTTGTATGGTTAAACTCTTCTACTTTCATTAAATTATGCGCAAATCTTTTGTTTTTCATGTATTATAGTCCACATCAAAAGATTTCTTAATACAAATGTCAACTCTTAATTGTGGGTGGAACAAAGATAGTTTCCTTATTTTGTATTTAGGAACATCATAGCTATGTAAACTTATGAGAAAATTCCTTGTATGTCCCCATGAAACTCACTTATTCCTCCTGTGGCCCTAAAAGTTTGGACTTCAATCCTTACATGATAATGCTTCCGAATTTGATTTTCTGTGTGAGGATACTGTCATTTTTTTGGAGGCTAACACTAAATGCATTTGCTCTCTATGTTGCATTTGCCACTAACCACGTGCATTGCCAGCAACTGTCCAGAAGCCCACAGATTTGATGATTATTGTATACACGTCTTCTTGGTCCCTTGTATAGGTGTGGCATTTCCATGTTGAAATGGAATCTTTACCGGCTATTGGAGCAATAGAAAAAAGACGCTTAATTCTTGCCCCCGATGCTTAATCACTTAATATAATCAATGTTGTCCGCATGGGTTTCATTTCTATTCATCATTTGGTCAGCAAGTGCGAATACTCTCTTATAAAATAGAATTGAGCCCCCACTTAATAATTAACTTTTTTTCCTTTATAATCATGTCCTACGTGTGAGCCAATGCAAGCTAAAGTGATATGGTTGAAATCTTCTGTAGGGTCTTCTACATTTAGGAGTATTTGATCCTGAGCTCCTACATGTGTTGCATATGTTACTTGTATGAATTATTAGAAAGTAACCGGCTCCCACATGTGTTGTATATGCTACAGATTATTCAGTTGATTTTTTTTTCTAACAAAGAATTATTCATTAGTTGGTGAAGAAGTGTCTCACCAATCATTTCCGGCATGCTTAATTAGGTTGGCATGATCGCTTGGAGTGCTTTCTGTTCTGTGTGACGAGGATATATTAACATTACCACAGTCGGTTCGTAGTCCTCTATCATCGCTAGTTTCAGAATCCGGTAACAAAAATTGACAGTGATAATCAGGTTCATCATCCACGTAGCTTCAAACTGGCGATAAAAATAATTGTCACCGTTGGTTCATGATACAAACTGACAGCATGGCGGGTTTTTTTTTGACTGAAGAGGAAACCCCCACCCTTATATTTTTGTTTTTTAATAATGTCCCACTGGGTATTTAAACGCAGGACATGAGGAGTGCCTCTAGAGTGTCCAGCCTGGCTGGGGTAACCAGCCGAACCCAACATCCTTTGACGCGTGGCGGGATTATAGCACAAGCTGGTGATGAAATGATTAGCACCACCGGCTCGGGACACAAATTGGCAGCGGTATCACACCGCCTGTTGATAGCAATATGAGTTGATGGTGATAATGATTAATCACCGCCAGCTCATAATACAAAACCAATGATAATGTTCATTTACATCATCGGCTAACACAACAGGCGATAAATCTCTACTACATATAATGCACCAAAAAAAACTTTCCTAAATCCACACGCGAAAACTGTCCACGAGTCCATCACAGTCATTATTTCTCCTAATCTTTTCTAAGTGCACCCATAAAAATGCACCCAAAAAAAAAAGCAACTTTTCAAACGAATGGCCCGCATCTATTCAAACCACTTCTTTCTCTCACTCACCCACATCAAAGGCCAAAATTGCTGGGATCAAACGCTCATCACCCACCATGCTAATCCTCGGCTTCTGAGGCGCGCGAGACCCTCCGTCTCCCTCACGCATTTACTCAGGCTCTCGCGACCCGCCGTCTCCCGTCCCCCACTCCTCGAAGCCAATCTGCCTGAGAGCACCGCTCCTCCCCCCCGCCGCCACAGGAGAGCGCCGCTCGTCCCCGCCGCCGCTGAGGATGCCAGCCGATGAGGGCGCGGTCGCGGCGGCCACTGACGGGCGCAGCACCAGGAGCGCATCACCATCCGACGATGGGCCTCCTACCGCGAGCCGCGAGGACGCCGGACGCCGTGGGCCGGACTTCCGCGAGGCCGTGGTACTCCGCGGGTACGCCGGAGGCTGTGGGTAGCGAGGACGACGGAGGTCGGCGGCGTCGGGACTCGACGGCACCAATCCATGAGGACTGCAGGTTGCGAGGACGCCGTGACGCGAGGATGGACGTGGTAAGTTTGTGCTGGATGAATGCTTGACGGCATGTTTATCACTACCATTCAGTTTCTCTTCTGCTTCCTGCAGTATGGTTAATTGCTTAGTCTGCATATGCGCTTCCTGAAGTATGGTCAATCGGTTGCAAGTTTCTGCTGGCTGCCGGGCTGCAGCAGTGGCGGAGGACTCGCCATACCTCAACTCCTCCGTGTATGCCTGTGCAAGGCGGCAAGTTACTGACAACCTACCATCCCGGTGTATAGTTAATTAAATATTTCATTTGATTAATTGATATCACACATACAGGGGACATTGGAGCACAAGCATGCTCATGTATTCAGATAAGGGGCATCTCTAATCTCTGCTGACTGCACATCTATTTAATTATTTTTGTCCTGTTGCTTATTATTTGATTAATATTTCTTTAACCGAGAGGACCGAGAATTAACCCTGCTACCTTTTTTAATAATAATTGTTTATATGTCCTGCAATCTTTTGTTTATGTTTACTAAAATCATGGTTATCATTTCTTTTGTGTAGTTTCGTCCTGATTTTATATTTGCAAGGTTTTGCTTCCTGCAATTTTATTTTAAATCCAGAGAGGGGTTCTACTTGTTTTCATATTTTTTTTTTTTAATCCAGGAGGTCCGGGCGACAACGAATTCAAACAAAGTTGCTGTTTTTCTGATACAGGTAGCTAGGATCTGAACACACAGGAGCAATTAGCATCTTGTCGTCTAAACACATATCATCAATTAGCATCTTGTCGATTTACAGGTTCTAGGATGGATACTGATGGCAATCTTTGTCTAACTAAAGTTTCATGTCATCTAAACTGGAGCTCTTGTTTACGATTTACTTTTGCATGGTCATTAGTTATTACTATGAGTAGGTCAATGCAACAGCCAATGTTGATGCTTTCCTATGGATACTGATGGCAATGTTTGTCTAACTTTTATCATACCACATGAAAAATTTCACTTGTAGCTGATGATATATGATGCCATGGATTCATAAATTGTGAGGAGCACTAAATGGTGACACTATGGAGTGAACTGGTAATTCTCTGTAAATCTACCATACTGAACTTTTTTTTCATGAGCTGAACCCTGGGATATTGGTAAGAGTATTTATCTCTACATCTAAAAGATATTAGAAAGAGCATTGTTCTCAGTACAAAAGCTGGGGTTAGTGTGCTTCAAGCTCTTGGTGCTGCTGTCAGTCTTGACATCAACATAGGCATACACCCAATCTGGATAGGAGATGATCTACGATGTTGGTATATAACTGAGAAGTAGACTAACTTAGGTATTTAATTTTAAAGGGATTCTCAGGAACACATTGTCCCATTAGTTGATTTTGGCACCCCTTATGGGTTGTTAGGAACTTATTATGGAATCTAAATCGTCACTTAGCTTTTACAGCTGCAACTTGGTTCCTGAAATTTTCGATAATGATCTTTGGGCTCTACCGTACTGAACTCAGATTATACCATTGGAGCATGTGCACTGAAAGCATGTCATGGGTCCTAATCTGCCGTCATCAACAGCGTTGCCATGCCCAGGTTAGCTGAACCATCCATAAACTTTTTGTGAACTTCATTTGCCTACTATGTCATGGGTCCTAATCTCTGCTGTATTTTTTCCCCAACCTTCTTGCAAAGAAGGAATTTCTCCCAATAGCTCAAGGGGTGGCAGACAAACAGTTAAGTAAACTCCATGAGTTCTTGCTTGCCTGGCGAGTAATATTTCTATTCTGATGTGCTGTAATAAGATTGCAGCCATAGCAAAATGGGGTGGTCTGGACCTCCACATTAGTCGTGTTGTCCCGCCCGCCGCCGGCTCAGTGCGCTGCACCTGTGAAGGGTACTAAAATTTTTCTGTCAGTATTGATATGTACATGCACCCCAGGTGTGTATTTAGAATGTCTTTCCATAATCTGTACTATCCACTGCATAACTGTATTTTTAGATTAATACACAGGATGAAACCAAAAGGAAAATTTAAAGGTTTATTAGTCCCTTTTAATTGTTTAGAAAAATGCATGACTGGAATTTGTTGCATACATAGGATTTGATAGACAGTGCATAGAAGACATCCATTCTCCCAAAACATAGAGAGGGAAAATTGTTGCCTGCTGCTCTGATCAGTACTAATTCTTTTTGCTTCTTGGCGAAGTTCCATCAGAGAGCCACACCATCAACCATGCTTCAGCAGAGAGATCTTGAAGCGACATGATCAGGATGGACAAGACGATGCTTCTGCTTGATGGTTTATGAAGATGATTGCTTGATAGAGTTATCAAACTGATGTAGAAAAAGAAACCTTGGTGTCGTTCAGTTTGTTTTAGTCTGTGCCGAATTAGAGCTTCTTAGATTCTGTCAGGTTTAAATTCTCTGAGGGTCATGTCTCCTGTGATCTGTCTAAACACTTTCAAACTTTTTTTTTTGAGAATAAACACTTTGTATTTCTGTTGCTCTACTAATGGAAATGAGAACAGCTGGACAAAAATCAAGAAAGCTAGAAGAAACAAAAACAGTTTGTCAGTGTGTTTCCTAAATGAAACCGTGGCAACGCACGGGCACTATACTAGTAAATGGTGTAATTGATGAACTGAGCATCGGGTCGGTGGTTCCAATCAGATCCGGAGAAATGCTGTGAGGCTCTAGTATACATGGCAGGTCCCAACAGCGGCAATTATTGTTTAATGCATCTATGAATAAATGACAAACCAATTTAATATACGTATTTCAGTTGGTTAACCTTTTTTTTTTTAAAAACTGTGTATCCATATATATACTCACTTGAAAACATTATAAACTGAAACTAGAATAATCATATGAAAATGACAAATATATGTTTTTAAATTGGTTTCCATGTTTCCATTAGTAGATGGTTTCGACCATTGTATTTTGCGTGTTTGTATGCCCTTAAAGGTAAACTTAACTTTACCTTAATTAGTCCATCTAGTCATCTGGACTATTTCGATTTTTCAATCCATTTTGTAATTACTAGTAGTTTTTTTGTTTGCAATTCCGTTGTCGACGTGCTACTCTATACTGATCTTGCTCGTTTATCTATCTTTGTAATGAAAAGTTTGTGTAGATGTAGTTTGTTTGCCTTTCATGCTGTCATATCTCGATGCTACGTGTATTTTGTTATATCATGTTTATCATCTATAATAACTTTCACTCTATGTAATATTGTTTCACCCCTTTTGGGGACGAGGTGTGTAATTTTTTAAATTCGAATGGTTCATTATCTAGCTAGCCACAACTTTACCACGTTGAAATAGTGTTCTTTTTTCTTCTTCAAATTTTTACAAATTTGTAGGTGAAATGAAAATACTGTTTCTGTTGCATCTCGACTCAAAAAAATCTTTTTTAGTTTTGATTTGGACTAGGCTAAAGTCAGCTAAGCTAGCGGAGCTGGGTTTAATTGCTTTGTTTCGTCTCGACTGAAACAAACTGCGAGAAGGCAGCCTCCTAAGAGCAGATGGTGCAATCGAAGGATGCGTCGTGGGTAAGGGATTTAGCCGATGCGTCTAGGAGGTAGTGTACTCGGCTGATTCGCCTAGAAGTAAGCCTTCCTCTACGGCCTCCACCTTGTGGAGTTTGGCTCTGGTGCCCGACGACGATTGGAAAGCGGCTTCGGTGGCGGTGACGAACGGATCTCTGAAGGCTTCAAGAAAGATGAACAAGAGTTTTGTTATTCTTTGTAATTTTTCTTTTCTTGCGGATTCTGTTAGTAAAATGGTCGGTGTAATGCGTTAAGATCAATACATTTTCCTTCTAAAAAAAAAAAAGAGCAGACGCCTAGCCCAACATCACGGTAGCCCGGTAGCCCAAACATCTTAAAGCCCATGGGAAGACAAGGAAAGAGAGCCGACGCTGGGGACACTGGCTATGATCACCCGTTGTAGGACAGAAATTTGTTTTTTATTTGGGCAGATCGGCCATCGATCTAAAGTTCGACATTGTGATCCTGTTTAATCCAAGTTTTAATTCAACAACCAGATCTGGTGAGTAGTGTCGCTACTGAAATAGCACTAGACATATTGATACTCAGGCAGCGATGTCAAGATGGTTGGGTGTTGGACAGAGAATGACTAGGTTCTGCCATATAGCCAACATACTGCCCTTCTGGCAGGTCCCCTAAACATGCTCGCAAATGAACTATCTCAATGCAGGTTACAGGAACATCCAACATTGCCAAAATGTTTCAGCGACGCCTCTCTAGCCCCTGATAATGGGCAGCAGGAACCAAGAACTGCAGGCCTAGGAGTCTACATCATCGACTCTTGTAGGCACTTCAATTTTTCCATTCAAGCTCAAGCTCATGGCTGCAGTTCTGTGTTGATGGCGGAGGCCGCTGCAATTGCTTTTGCAGCTTCAGTCACTGCAAGACTGAATATGCATCAGGTCCAATTTTTCACGGACAATGCGATACTAGCAAAGTTTCTGTCCAGTATCAATACTGAATCTCCACCTGAATGGAGAATGAAGATCTTCACTCAAATTTACTTGAATGAAACAAGCAACAGAGGTGCCAAAGTGTCTAAAGTAGACAGAGCTAATAATGTTCAGGCAAACTCTTTAGCAACTGAAGCTTTTCGTTTATCTACCACGTCGAATGTTTCTTCAACTTTCTCTTGTAACAATAACAATGCAGAACATGGCAGCAGTTGTCCGCTTCGTGAAGCGCTGCTAAATGTACAAACCCATTTATGTACTCCAACTGTGTGTCGCTTTGCGCATGCTTATATATGTATATGTTCACGAGCATCTCGAATATGTATATTCCATTCATCCATAATCAAGATATACACCATTCACATCTTGGAAATAGCTGGCGTAACAACTATACGAGAAAAAAGGAGACCCATTGCTTGTAAAGCAAAAAAGTAAAACAATAAGAAAGGCTAAGTTAGTTAGTTATCACAGACCGACCTTAGCTCAGTTGGTAGAGCGGAGGACTGTAGTGTTTGCAGATTAATCCTTAGGTCGCTGGTTCGAATCCGGCAGGTCGGATTATTTTTTTCATTTTCTGTTTTTTTTTTTTTTTGTAAGTATTGGTAAGTGTATTTTTCTCTTCTAGTAAGTGTATTTGCATTTTTGTTTTTTTTTTCTGTTGTAATATTGGTAAGTAATATTCCATTTTCTGTTTTTTTTTCTTTTGTAGTATTGGTAAGTGTATTTTTTTTTCTCTTCTAGTAAGTGTATTTGCATTTTTGTTTTTTTTCTGTTGTAATATTGGTAAGTAATATTTGCATGCCTACTAGAAACACTTCAGCTGACGCACACGCAACGTTTATTTTTTTCACAAGGCATTTTCAAAATTACCATAACAAAGAGACGTGATTAAGTTTGCTATGTAACCAGATCTGACACTTGACAGCAGTTTCTTATCATGTATTTCCTCAGTTCTGATAACAAATCTGAAAACAATGTATCTAGAAAAGCCAAAAACATCTTATAATTTGAATCAGAGGAGGTACATGCCTTGTTTCTGCCTCCACTAGTCTTAACGATCCTCTTCTTCTCTAATGAATATCTATGAAAGCCAAACCATAGTTACAATGATCGATATTGGTGGCTAGACTCACTTCTACGGTTGGCTTCAGTCTTTCATTAGAATCCTATTGACGACTTAGGATGCCGGGAAGAAGCGTTTGAGACTGAACGGCAGATTGTAGAACTCCACACTCCGGCTATCGCCGCGGAATGTCGAAACCTCGCCCACCATGGCATCCCACGGTCCCTGTCTCTGTTCCTCACCTGCAGGGTGTTGTCCAGCACCATTGACACGATGAACCCGACGGTGGCCGGAGACGAGAAGACGGTGTTGATGAGGTCGTTGAACTGCATGTGTCACAGGCACAAAACGGTTAAGAAGGTCCATTTCAGAGATCAAAGTTTTCAGCTGAGGTAGGAGAAGGATCAGTGATCACATACCCATCTGGCTCTACTGTGAGCCGGTTCACGCTGATAACTCGTCGTGAACTGGTCGAAGTAGTTCGGGATGGAGATGCCGAGGTAGAGCGAGACGCCGATGATGAAGATGTTGCGCATTGAGTTCATGTTTGTGAACTGCATGAAGGAGAGCCCCACAGCACCTGATGAGAACACCAGACATGGTTATCACTTGAAAAGTGGGGTTGGTTTGGAGAGCTGAAATCTGGTGAAGTAGCAAACACAGTGAAGAAACAAACTATGGAGATTGGAGACGATATTTCCTATTGACATCTGAAAGTAAAGTAGTAAGTTCGTACCAACATAGCCAAACAATACACAGTACATTGCAGCAAATAGTGTGAATGGGATCGAGGCGAACAGCGCTCCGAATCGTCCTGAAAGATCATACAACAGAGAAGTGAAAAATTGGTACATCATCTTTTTATTTACTGTGCTGAAAGAAGATCATACTAATATTATTTTAGTTACCTAGGATGGAAAAGAAGATCATGAAAGCAGCAGAGATCTGGATCACTCTTCTGCTGCCAATCCTTGTTGATCCTAGGAGACCGACATTCTCCCTGTATTATTAGGATGGAAAAGAAGATCATGAAAGTAGCATGGCATTGGCATGACAGTGAAAAATTGGATCATGCAAACTTGGCACGACAAATAAGCAGAAAGCCAGAAACACTCACACAGAGACGGTAGAGCCGCTTACAGTACCAAATAGGCCGTCGAATAGTAGCCCAATACCCTGATTTTTCACATATTTACATGAGAAGAAAGAGGATAAAATATCTTCTAAAACAGAGGAATAACCAACTAGATAAGAAAAGACTAACCTGGCATCCAATGCCCCTGCTCATGACAAATGGCGGTGGAGGTGTCGCGCTTCCCAACCAGGCAGCAGCCTGAAATGTTGCCGTAGACTGCAATGCTCAAAAATATTTTTCAGACAAATCAGATCAGCATGATGTCAACTAACTGAACATTACATGGTACAATGGACAATGGAGTGTTAATTACCTCTGTCAAGGACACCACCACAGCAGCCATCATACCGAACGAATGGTCTGCGTTGAAAGTTGGAGGACCCCACTGCAGTGGGTATGGAATTCTAATCCTGAAGAAATGTTCAGACAAAAGTATAAATTTCATAAGTGTGAAATAATGAGATTGGCAGTGGGAGGGAGGCATCAATCTACAGACCATGGTGCAGTTGTGATGAGATTGGCATGGTCAGTTCGGCAGTTGAGCTGAGTGAGCACTGGACTATGCTTGTATGCTCCACTCACAGTGATGATTTGGGCATATAACCACACAAGTGCAACAGAAATTAGCACTGAGAACCTCTCGAATATAGGGAAATGGCACATTTGTACATGCTTCAGATATTGCGTAAGTGCAACAAACAGGATGAGCATTGGAAGACCAATTTCCACGCAGGTTCCAATCTGAGAACATCAAATACATTATTTGAAAGGATAAGAGCAAATTGTCAGTGTTAACAACATGATGACCCAGCGAAGAATAAGCACTAGTAAGACCTTTTATTACCACTGGGAATCCTCTCTGAAAAAGGCCAATCCCTGCCAATGCAACAACGGGAACCATACCAAGTGGGCTGAAGAACCTGCAACAGTGATGATATCAGAACATCCTAAGATTCCTATCGTCAGTCCGAAGGTTGCTCGCATATCCCATCACTTTTCCTGAAAGTGAGGCCCACTTCTCAAATTGAGAACCCAATGTAGATCATCAAAGGACCAGTACGTGCTAGTAGAAATAACAGCGAATAACCTACTAATCGTTCATATAGCCCCAATGTCAACACATACCAACCAAGCCAAAAGTTGCACAAACAAAGGAACAGTGACTACTTCCTATATATGCTAAAACAACAAAATTAGTAGTATATGACAGGGCAGACGAGTATTTGAACATTAGATCACATGATACATCAACTGAATGAATGACTCGTCTGTACCTGCAGCATAACCCCCACAACTGGCTGTAGCCAAGTACTATCTGAATGCAGGAGGATATTATCTGGGCCCCCTGTATGGCTCTCATGGTGACTTTGAACCTCTGCGGCAAGAGAGAAATATGTGAGTTATGGTACTAAGATAATACTAATAGACTGATTAGTTAGAAGAACAGTAATCATTGCATGCTTACTATGTGGTCATCAGCAATTTGCATCAGTGAGGGGTCACTGATTATTGAGATGACTGGGATTACAAATGCATATGACCCACCAATAACTGTGGGCAGGCGAGTTCCAGGAGAGTTTGGAGTAGTGTATTTATGCCAGTCACAAACAGCACTGTCTGTACCACAATTGCCTTGTCATGCTGGAAGCAAACAAACGGACAAACAATCAGGATATATTCTGTCACTGAGAAAAAGTACATAAAGCAGTCATTATCCAAAAGCTGAATTCTGGATACATGCTAGTCATATACACTAGTGTGAACACATTACCATGGCACAAGACTAACCTATCTCTGAAAACCGAAGATGCTAGACGGAACAGGGGAGATATATGAGTTTAAATATACAATCTATCAGTTCTTTTTTCTTTCTATAACATTAAGTACTATCAGATGTACTGATAAAGCGCATACGTAAAGAAAATAATAACACTACTGATACCAGTAATATTATTACAAATTTACACTGGACACGATGATTTCAATGACAAATCTCTGTGCATTCAAATGACATCGATAATCAAGAATCAATCAAACAACTGAATTTTAAAATTCTATTTGAAGATAAATACCATTACACCAGTATTACGACACAAAACAGTCAGATAGCGCATCATCTATTCACAGAGATAAAGTTGAACAATGAAAGGATTCTTACGGCATTTCCTCCCATGAGGGGCACCAGCAAGGTGGGGATCATCACTGCCGTCCCCAAGCAAAGGATGAAATGCTGGAAACCCAGCATAATACACCCTCCTGCGCCATCAAACAGATTACAGAGATTCAGTGCCATAAAGACCACACAGCTAGATGAATGAATCATGCAAGCTTAGACACCTGAGTACTTAGTACTTACCCCAGGATGGGTTGGAGTCTACACACAGTACTCCATTCCACCCAGCTGATCCATGATGGGAGGGTGGGTAATCTCCTCTGGCTTCATGTTAGCCATCTCCATGGGAGACACCTCCCTGCTACGGCCACGATGATCAACACCAACCACCAAAGCAGGAAAAAGAAAACAGCTTCAGCGTTTATTCCAGGGAAGTTTAGTGAGGCAGGACAGCAGTAAAGTTGCAAGCTTTAGTGAGTTATAGCCGTAGAGCATCAGATGCAAGAGGAATTCATTCCTCAGAAAAAAAAAGACCCCTTCTTTCCACAAGGCTATGCAAACTTTCAGATGGGGGTTGTAAAACAACCTAATCTCTTCCTCAAACATGAAACTGAAATTGCAAAAACATGCTAATATGTAGTTGAGGTACTAGTCGGGCCGGGAACTGCCTCTCTTGTATTTTTTTAAAAAAATTCTATGTTTTATAATACAAAGATATGCAATGCTACTGCATATTCAAGAAAAAAAAAACATGGTAAAAAATGACCAAGAACTTAATGAGGCTATACTATCTAGAGAGGACAACAAACCCTGAATGCTGATGAATTCACCTACACAAGAAACCAACAAAATCACAGCAGGAAATGCTCACAAAACCATCTCGATTCTTGAACAAGCTGCGTATCAATGTTCACCAAACCAGCATGCTGACGATGCTACAAAATGCTTTGAGAAATAGGCAAAGCATCAAGGGAAAATTCCCCATTGAGAATGCTACTGAATGGTACAAAATGCTTTCAGTTCCAAAACTGTGTCAAAAGGCTCAAAGCAAGCCAGGAAGGTGCTGGATTTATAGGCCTTGGGGTTGAGGGGCTGCAGCAACAGAAAAAAAGCTAATTCTTGATGCCAAAACCAGAGAGAGATAGAGAGAATATTACGTGCACTCTTTTCTTGTTTGCATGCACTTCATCTCATCTCTCTCTCTCTCTCTCTCTCTCTCTCTCTCCAGACTGAGTCTGTCCGCAAGATGTGCCACTGGAGGTGGGCCCACACCTATATAATGTTAAGACTTAGAAAGCAGAAGCTTTCTATCTCTAAGGTTGTTGGACAGTGATGCAATAGCAAAGCAGTAGTTTTATTTAGTCGTTTCATTGGACTGTTTAATATGGTAATAGTTGTAAGTATGTCCTGCTAAGAGTGCGGCCTATCTACTAATAATTTTTTGCCTAATAATTTTATATCCATAACACTGTTCGGCAATGATCCACACACACAGATAAATAATCTTACAGATAGAAAGATGTTGTCTTATGAAACACAATCTTTCAGATACAAAGCCACCACACTTTATAATAACTCAAACAATTTAAAAGATGAAATGAGCTATTTAATTATCATCTCTTTGCTATGGTAAACAATCTTAGAAGATTGAAAACGAATACTAGTCATATTTAGATACCAACTTCTTATCCCTAAGATCATGAGGTACCTCAAAGAAACCATACATTGTGTGTGTGAGTGGAGAGAGGGAGGGTGTGGTGTAAGGATTTCTTCTAACTTTTTATTCTTGGTTCTTAATGTAAAAGATAGCTTTCTATTTTTAAGATAGGTAGTTCCACAATAATGAATTGTGTGCCTTTATGAGTGGGCTCATCTATCGGAAACATTCAAAGACCAATTTTCTATCTCTAAGATTCCTTTAGGTGCATTGCAAGGGTATCTCCTATATTTTTTTATTCTTCTTAATATAAAGATGCTTTATATCTTTAATATATACATTTTTTCCTTTATGTGTGGGCCTGTCTATTGGTAACATTAAAATACTACCTTTCTATCTCTAAGATTTTCTAGGGGCATTGTAAGGGTACCTCTAATTTTTATTCTTCTTATAAAGATGGTTTCTATCTTTAAGGTGGATATTTCTTCCCTTTTATGAGTGGGCCCGTCTACTGGTAACATTCAAATACCATCTTTCTTCTCTAAGATTTTCTATATTTAATATAGATAGTTCTTTTCTTTTTATGAGTGAGCCCATCTACTGGTAACATTCATGTACTAGCTTTCTATCTCTAAGATATTATTATTCCAGTAAGGCTCATTTATGAGTAGCATTTAGAAATGATCTGAGATTATTGGCAATGTGATATCAATGCGTTGTGCCACTGACCATCTACAAGTAAAGATTGAAAATCATCTTTCTATCCCTATGATTATTCAGCAGTGAGGCAGTGGCAATCAGGCAATAATTAACTTTCTATCTCTAAGATTGTTTGGTAGTGTCATAACTATTATTTATGTCCTGCGACAAGCAAGGCCTATCTTTATATTCACATGCCATCTTTGTATCTCTTAAATTTTTTTGGCGCTAGTGACACAGGAACAAGTAAAGAAAAATACTACAATATGTGCCACTGAAGAATAAAAAATTGCAGAAAAAATACTATGCTCAAAGATATGTTTGGTAGTGAGACAATAGTACCACTGATATGTGCCACTGAAGTGTGGGGCCAACCTACTATGCTCAAAAGATTGTTTGGTAGTGAGACAATAGTACAATAATCATTTTATCTTTAAGAACCTTTTTTTTTTTTTTTTTTTTGCAATGGGTATTCTTTTTAAGGCCATAGTTCTACAAATGAAATTAATTATCCCCTTTTTATTTTTTTTTCTTTGGCCAAAATGTCCTTGTCACATGATACTTTGTACTATACTGCTACTACTACATAGGAGTATAAAGTAAGGAGCATCTTTCTATCTACAAGGGGTGTCGCCATTGTGTCGCTCTTTCTAATGAATAAATACATACAGAGTACAATGAACATGCAATAGATACAATAGATAGATATGTGTATGGTAAGATTAAAGTCAGAATGGAAATAACACAAATAGAAGCTAAAAATCACAAAGTTTTTAATCAATAAACAATCATTATTATAACTTACAAAACATAAAAACTACTAACTATCTGAGTAAGAAATCATATATGCACCTCGTGGTGGTTCCGTATACTGAGGGGAAGAAGCAGCGTCATCATCATCAAAGTTGGCAGGAGTTATGTGGCAAAACCAACAGGTATTGCAGTAGGAGTTGAGCTTGTTGCTTCTTTATGATTATGACAATGGCACTGTGGATCTGACAAGTTTGACCACCAGCTTGAAATAAGTAAGATGAGGTGATCAAGAAACCTTGCCATTGAAGATTTTTGTGGCATTTTAAAAATCTCAGTTGCTGGGATTTGAAGCTGAAAAAATAAGGAAAAAAAAGTAAGGATCATTTCAAGACGCTCCTTATTATCTTCTCAATCTATTAGAAAGTGAATAGATCCAACTTCACTCCACAAAACACTTTTGCTGAATCTTAGAAAATTACCAAATATGTGTCTCTCCCAGATTTGCACAGCAAAAATTAGTGATTGTTGTCCTAGACCGCAATCTTTGAACTTCCGCTTGTTGATGAATGAACACGGGCCTAGACAGTAACAAAAGTTGCAAAATATAAGTGCAAAAGGACTATGTGGGTACAAAATGAGAGCCGCTTGCGGGCACTATTTATAGGCTCTAGCGGCCACTAAAGATGGCCAGATTGCCCCCGTACCTCTTCAAGATGCGTGGCATATTCCGCAAGTCCAAGGGCAATCTAGTCACATAGTTGCACCGTCCCCGCTAACGCCTATGGTTGCATTCTTGAGTTGGGGGGACCACATAGACCGCACGAGATCCTCGCTTCCGATTGTCGGCTCCTTCTATCCCCTCTTTGCTCTCACTCGAGGGAGGGACAAAGGAAGCGTCCTTGCCTTTGTGTGCTTCCCTCTTTCCACCATGATGAAACAAGTGAGCTCCTGCAAACAACGATGACCAGAGTACATCTTAGTGAAAGATACATGATCCAACAGAATGGCGAAAAGTGATGTGTCTATAGACCGCTAGTGTCACACCCTCATTTCTGAGGATCCTTAATCACACGTATTTGCGCCAGGATCACGCACAAATACGCCTAATTAAATACAGAATTGATACCAAAATACTTTACATGACTTCGACCATAGGCCTAACATTATAAACCTATCAGAGATCCTACGCAGCAAACCTACATCAGGGCTCCATTCCTATAGGCAAGCTTGGAGTGCGAGCAAACCCTAAACTCTTCCTATAGCGCGCTCCTATAACTCGATCATAGCCTCTTCATGTGGCTCCTTCGTGATTGACTCCGTCTTCAGGGATCCTCCTTGTAGTTTGGTCTTCGCCTTGTCTTCAGTAGCTCCTCCCTTGGATGTACTCTTTCGGCTGCATTTGAAAAAAAAAGAATAGAGGAGGGGTGAGTACTTTCGTACTCAGCAAGTCCCAACTAGAGGGTGGAGGTCATTATTAAAGGTTGGGCCCTAGTAGAGTTTAACTACTCTCACTAGTTCCTGGGTTAGTTATAAAACACCTTAAACTAGATTAACAGATCACATACCAGATTATCTTAGGTGGGTGGTATCTAATCGTATGTGAACGCATCCTAGCATCTACCCATTCTAAAGATGTGGCTATTCGAATAGATTTAAGAAGACTCCGCAGAGGTGTACAAAATTCCTACACGGTAGGCATATTCCTTATTACCATCCGGTTTGGCTTAGACAGGCCTACCATGATCCCGTACCCACTTGGGCTGCTACCCTAGGTTTCCATATGATCCGATCGCGTCTTCTCAATGGTTGAACTATGCCACGGGGATACAACCATGTACGTAGCTTCAATGTACAGTATGGAGGTTGCACCCACATAGCTCCCATATACCTTAAACCCGATATAGCTTCAATACACACTATGCCAAATACAAATCTACATCGACGTAGCTTCAATACACACTATGCCCTTATAATCGTTAATCTGTGCACAAAACGACGTCACCACGCCCAACAAATTTATCGTGGTTGCTGCAACCACATCAACCGAAATCATGAGGATGCTCTCCCCATGTCTACTGCTGATAGGCCACCGCTTGCTCCTGCACTCCTAGATGTGAATCATACTTTCACCCAATAGGGTGTGAGATCAAGTCGCCCCATCCCGATGTGTGGCTGTATGTAACATCTCATCGGGTGTGATCAACCCACGAACCGGTCCTTAGGAGAGCGAGCTCCCCAATACAGGAAACCCTCACTAGGCGAAACCCACCGAGATGATCCATCCCACATGAATCACCCCAAACTCACTTTTTGTTGATTAAGGTCAGGTTATTATTACTTATGTTTCATATATACTTAACTCCACAGTCACTGTAATACCATTAAGTTGTGTGGCCACCACAAATTATTGAGATTGCAGCTAAGCTGTAGCCTTTCATCTAGTCCAATTATCTTTCAACTATTCCTTATGTTATAAACAAGCTCATATATTAAGAAGGAAAGGTGGAGATTAGGACTTGCCTCTCTGTCGTGACAAGTATATCCAAGGTTCTTGTCCCGTGCGATCTTAATGTAGTGATGCTCTTGTATCCATCGGGTGGTCGGGCGATCTTCGATGTCGACAAACATTGATGGCAAATAAAGCAAACAACGTTCCTACGCGGGTTAGCTCTAGGGGTGGATGGATAGATTATCATCCATTTCCTATCATTATTATGTTAATTTGAAGTATAATTGGGTAGAGAGAATCCATCCATCAAGGGGGGTTCCTACGGGCTGCGTTAGCAAGGTACGAATGTTTTATGGAGAACCAAACCACATTACGAATGTTCACTATCATGTGATCGAAAGGAAGTGACATGGTTGGTTTCCTACAAGTGCGCATGGGGTTAGCGACACATACGCAAATGCGTATGTATGTGCCTAGGA
>JADLZK010008226.1:0-142100 GCA_015847255.1 Hyparrhenia diplandra | reverse complement strand
GAGAAAGTCAAATTGAAGTGAGTCAACTCTCAGGAGCAGGCCAACCCAACGTCGACGGCCAAGGCCACTAATGCTTACAAGTTACAACAACACCTTTGTTCACAAGCTGAGTCGCACGAGGAGGCCATGAGATAGAGAGCTCTTCCCTGACACGCATAGAAGTCTACCTGCAGCGACGCCTTTGGTTGTTCAGTGTGTGAGTATAGCTTTCGGTTTGTTCTGCTAGGAGGAATGGAAATCTTTGTAACACTTTTATGTCCTCTCTAGTGCGTTTGGGGCGGTGTGTGTTATAACATTCAAACTTTCTTGTCATAAATAGAAAGATGCACAAATCTTTTACGTATTCGAGAAAAAAAAATTTGAGTCAACTCTCTTATCCTAGGGTTCTAAGCATGCTACTAAGTTGCAAGATTAGTGGATTATTTTCAGGAAAGGACTACTGAACATGAAATTATTTTTTAGGGCGTGAGCATGTGTAAAGACAATAGAAATAAGGTAAACTACAACTGCAAACCAACAACCTACAATCTCAAAGGCAACCAAAAAGAGCGACAAACAACACTTGTTGAAGAAGCAAACCGAATTACCAAACAAATAAAGCAGAGGGAGACAAAACATGACTTTTTATGATAAACTTCTATAAATGGATAACGAGTGTCACCATCATATATATGACAATTTATAGTAAAAGATTTGTTCCATAAAATGCTAAAAATCTAGGATCCAATGTCAGTGAATTAAGATCCTATATTTTTTAATACACGATCCAATATCTTTTTGGGATGATGCGTTTGGTAGGGACAACAATGTTAGAAGCTAGCCATGATCTAAAACATAAACACCGAATAATCTCTACCAGAAAAATTGAGTGAAAGAGGAGAATCGCTTTCATGGCCACACGATTCTAGGATTTTAAGGAGAGCACCCATCATATTAGCTAAAGTGTATCATATATACACGCATGGTTTGCTAAAGTGTATGCAAATAGACACTGTGTAACCATGTTCCCAATCTCTAATTCTCTCACGTAAAGCCTAATACTTTTTTTAGTAGAACAACCATCTATACTTTTTTAGCAAAAAAACATCTATATATATATTTTTTTAACTAACAACCATCTATATTTGAGCATATACTAGAAAATTGAAGAGAGAAAATAAAAAAAACGGAGCAGGAAGGTATCAGGAACTAACCAGCCCAGCGGGCCGTGGCCTGCTTCCCTCTTCCCCTCCCGCAGCCTAGCCAGCCCACCACCATCCCTGTTTTGTACGCCGGAAAAAATCTACTTTTGGTCCCCTCAACTTTCGCGAAAGTCTGATTTTCATCCCTCAACCGCAAAACCGGATAAAATAGGCCCCTCAACTTTCAAAACCGTGCAAATTTCATCCCTCGGCTGGTTTGCTACAGTAACCGGGTTTTGTTTTTCCTTTTTCCTAATTTATTTCGTTGAATACTTTTTAAAAATCATAACTCTTCGATCTGACATCGGATGAAGATGATTTTTATATGAAAATTGTAGCCCTCGACGAGATCTACAACTTTCTAGTTTTGAGTTTTTTTATTTGATGATATTAAAGCGATCAAAAAATTATACAAAATTACAGCACCATAATAATCTCGTATACGTTTTGTTGCGTTAGAAAATTAAAAAGTGTCTTCTAGTTTTGAGTTTTTACATTTAAAGTGCTAAAATTTTAGTATATAAAGTGTCTTCATTTGACAACAAATAAAAATATATTATTTTTTCTAACGCAGCAAGTAGAAGTACGCAGCGATTATTATGGTGCCGTAATTTTGTATAATTCATTTTTAGCACTTTAAAAAGATATAGATTCTTCTAGTTTTGAGTTTTTACATTTAAAGTGCTAAAATTTTAGTATATAAAGTGTCTTCATTTGACGACAAACAAAAATATATTAATTTTCTAACGCAGCGAAAAGCGTAAGACGCGATTATTATAGTCTTTGTAATTTTGTATAATTTTTTTTTTTTGATCGCTTTAATGTCATCAAATAAAAAAACTCAAAACTAGAAAGTTGTAGATCTCGTCGAGGGCTACAATTTTCATATAAAAAATCATCTTCATCCGATGTCGTGAAGAGTTATGATTTTTTTAAATATTCAGCCGAAATAAATTAGAAAAAAGGAAAAACAAAACCCGGTTACTGTAGCAAAACCACCCTAAAAAACAACCGAGGGATGAAATTTGCACGGTTTTTAAAAAGTTGAGGGACCTATTTTATCCCCGTTTTGCGGTTGAGGGATGAAAATCGGCTTTTCGCGAAAGTTGAGGGATCAAAAAAAACTTTTTTGACGCCAGCCACTCAAGCATGACCTCAGTACAGGCCCCAAAGTCTGCTGGGCCCTGGGCCTTGGGGCCATGGAATCGAGGAAGAAGGATCGGAAATGGATTTGTGGCAGACAGAGACACACCTGTCACCGTTTTAGCTTCAAAAAATTATATAGACTTAAAAGTGTTTCTTTCCAGGAAAAATAAAAATGAAATTCTCGTATTTTGACAAAACCAAATACTTTCAGGTTTGCTCAAGTTTATATAAAAAATAATATTTATTATGATGATAGAAAATAGATATTGCGTACTCTCGACTAGTTTAATTATTAGGTTAACTACTTTAACAGACACTAATACCATAATATTCTTTTATTGATGGAGTGAGTACTGCTATATAGTTCGAGTCTCATGTTCTTTAATGTGCTACGTTGCATAACCAAGTTTTCCTATTCAGTCATTGAGACGTACTGTATGCTTATATAGCTTCTAATCAATCGATGTTTACGGTTCTCTCTCTCTAGCTAGAATACCTAGTTAGGCTAGTTGCAAAAAGCTTTGCCTTGAATCAACAATAAAACACATGGACATGATGGATAAGTATTCAAATTCTTCTCGTTTCAAGCCATTGCATAGATACCTTGACACTTGTCTAGTTTTGCATGGAAGAACTAGACATTTAATCTTAAAGGGTACTCCCTCCGTCCCAATCGAGTTTGTCACCCCGGATTCCGTGTCATCTTATTCGATGCTTCGTCTTATTCAAATTTTTTACACAAATATAATTTATTTTTGTTACAACTTATTTTACCCATGAAGATACTTGAATATTGATTAATTTATTTTATGATTTGCATAAATATTTTGAATAAGACGGATGGTCAAACATGAAGTTCAAAAAGTCAAAAACGACAAACTCCATGGGACCGAGGGGAGTAGAAGTTAGGGGCTGTAGAGGGAGGGGGAACTAAATAAAGACCAGAAGCTAACCATCCTCTTATCATAGAAAGACAGCACGTACAATCGCTATCATACAAACTAAATTCATTAACTGCACTTCCGTTGAATATTCGACACTGATACTGATAGCTCTGGCGTTTTGCTATCGGCTACTCAGTGATGCTCTTTCAAAAAAAAAAAAAAATCGATTACGGCCTCTGACTCAAAAAAAAAAAAATCAAAACTTGGTTCTAATAAAAGTTGTCAAGAGGACATCCTTTATGGCCTCTGAATGCACATGTGCTATCCAATCCTTGGTTTAGATTTGGTCCTCTTTATTTTGCACAATCTATATCCACATATATCTCTCTCTAATATTAAAGCTAGACAAGTTTCTTCGTTTTGGGCCACATAGCCTTGGCTGTTGTGTGAGAGTGCAATCACTACCACACACACTATACATCCATGATCGCCTTCGGTTTCACTACTGGATTTCGAACCGGTAGTGGGTATTGGATAGCTAACCCTACTCGTGCTTTGCTACCGCCCGCGTGGCGGAAACTGGAGAGAAAAAAATTAGTGGGTGGGGGGGGACAAACAATAGCTAACCATGACTACAGATTCTGCTTTGTTTTACTACAAGAATTTGGTTTAATGGGCCCGCTTGGTTTAGATCAATTCTTACCAAACCAAAATCATGGCATTGTCAAATTTGTGGTCATCATTTGGTTCATTGCCAAAGATTTGGCATCACTAATTTTATGCCAAAGTTTTTGGCAAATGTCTAGAATGTTCTTAAACTACATATAAATGAGAAATTTGGCAAGCCTTTATTTTGGCAATCAACCAAATACACACATATGTTTTTGCCATAACTTTGGCAAGTCTTGTTTGGCAAGCCCAATTTTTTGGCTTACCATGATTTTGGTTGGGCAAAATTTGGTTGTCAACCAAGCAGGCCCAATATCATCACAAAATCATATGCTATTATCAAACAAGAAATAAAATTTAAAATAATTTGGCATTTGGACTAGACGTCAAGATTTTAGGCTAAAAAACATAGAGGTATTAGGGGATTTTTTTTGTTGTTGAGGGGGCCATGGCCCCTGTCAGTCCCCTCTGTTCCGCCACTGGCTACCGCTACTCACCTAGTGGAAATGCCCATTTCATAAAAAGAAAAAAGGAAAAATAAACATGCACCTTTGCACCCCTAGCCGCCACATGTGCCCTTGCATATGACCGTTGCCAAGCGTACACGCTTTACCTGTGTTGGCCGAGCATGCCCACGCTTGGAGAAGAGTGGTGGGGAGGCTTGAAGGGAGCCACCAAGTTTGATCATATCGGGGTGAGAGAGAGAGAGAGAGAAGGATAAGAGAGTGACAAGAGAAGGTATTGAAAATAAATTTTAGGTCTAGAGACAAGGGAGCATTGCCACTTAGTAATATAACTGACACCGCTGCAGGTTGAGTTTATTAAAATCTGACAGTGATAGTTCCTATAAAAGCGACACCAACACCATATAACTATCGGTTTCGTAGTATCCGGTAGTAATGAAGCAATAAGAACCATAATTTGTAATTGTGTTCCATTCTACAATTTATTTATTTTTTTTCTTGAGTGTACTCCTCTCCGTACTAAACTTAGTGAGTTGTTGTGATGATGTTCTGTAACACCCGTGTTTTTGCATCATTTTAAAAATCACTAAAAATTTGAACTTTTCGAATTACAACTAAAACTTGATTTAATTTCCGCTAAAACCGAAACCCTGTTTTTCGAAAACCTGCGTTTGAAACCCCACCATCTAGAAATAGGAACCCTTGTTTGTTGCTTGATGAGCTTTATGGTGACCAAGGATGCAAGGTAAGTTATAGATTTTAATTATGGAAGTATAATATTGCATGAGAAATGATTTACTGAATTTACTGCGGGAATAATAAATATCGGGGAAACGTGTGTACACATATTTATATCTAAAAAAAGTACAATGGAATAGATATTCCTACAAATAAAAGTCATGGGAATACCTATGAGTGCTTGTGCAAATATTTCCAAGATATGTGTACATACACACACGAAGTAATGAGGGAAAGAAATAAATAAAGGAGAAGAAAAGAAAGGAGAGAAATAGAAAAGAGAAGGAAACATCAGAAAAGCCATCGGGCTCATTCTCTTCCTCTCCCTCCTTTCGGCCCAGCCGGCCAGCTCCTCCCTTCTCCTTCCCTTTCTCTACACCCACGACCAAACCGCCCAAATTTTCCTCCTTCCATCCATCCGAAAGCGAGGCCGGCCCAATGGCCAAAGCCCAACCGCCCGACCGGTCTTCTCCTCTCTCTTTCACCGACGGTCGGGGCCCCCACGTCGGCTCTTTCCTTCCCTTCGACCGCAAACGGCCAACACGACATCACGGCCCCCGCTGTCCTCCGTCCGGTCCCAGCCGAGGAGACATGACGACCTCCGCATAGTGCCCGGCTGTACGCGCCGCTGAGCCGTCACGTCTGCACCATACCCTCGTCCACGCACACAGTGGCGCCAATCGACCGGGTCGTGTACCGCCATGACTGACTGCCGGCCGAGGAGGACCGCGACGACGAGACCGCACGGTCGGGTGCCCCGTCCCAAGGAGGAACACGACGCGTCCAGCTCAGTGAAGCCTGGCGCTGGTTGGGAGTCTACGCGCCTGACAGCTCGGGCTAGACGAAAGCACAAGAAGCGCCGGGCATTGCCGCCATGAATGCGGACGACTGCCGACGTGACCGCACCCTGAGCCAGCCTCACTGGAGCATGGAGCACGTGTGTCGGCAAGCCCGACGCGGACGAAGCCTAGCTGGGAGTCCACGGGAACAGCGAGCCGATGCCGGAAAAGATCGGGGATAGAAGAAATATCTCACCGGCAAGCGCCCGTGGCCGCGGCTATAAATAGCGGTGCACGGGGTGCCATTCGACCTCGCCCCACCTCCACGAGCTTCGTCGGCACCGGGAACATGCGATGCTCACCACCACTCCCCCTCTCCTCCCCTCCTATCGGCGCAATCCGATTTGCCCCCAAATCGAGCTCCGCCGCCGTCGCTGGTTAGGGGCTAGGCGTTCCCGCCGATTTAGCCGCCTTGGGTCGCCTTGGTCAGGTCAGTGAGGTTTCCCGACGTTCAGTAATGCAATTTTCGTCTCCCCTTGCCCTCCTTTTGCTCTGTGTAGCCTGACCGCCGGGGCACCGCCGCCGGACGCCGCCATACACGCCGCCACCGTGGGGATCCCCCTCCGCTGCCATCCCGGGACATGCCATCGGGGTTCGGGAAAGGATAGGAGGCCAACGCGCCCTCACGGCGAGCTTATGTCCAAGACCGACCAACTCGGTCGCCTCCGGCGAGCCGCCGCTGCACGGGTGGACCGACGGGGACGGGACCCCCTCTCCGCTCGACGCCATTCCTAGCCATAACGGCGTCGAGAATGACCAGCGGGGCGAGGACGCATGGCCCTTCCGCTCGGCCGTCATCATGTGCCACCCGGCTAACCCCGTCACCCACGTGGCGCTTACGTGGCCGCCACGTGGCGCCCACTGGACCCACGTGGCATCCACGTGTACAGAGCCTTTTCTGTGTACACAAGAGTAAATGCTAGGTGCAACCGGTAGTGTACAATGTAGGTCAAAAAAGTATACCTTTCCGACTTTAAAAAATTCCCAGAAAATTTATAATTTCATTATTTGAATTATAGAATTTTATCATGTAATTAGTTCCAATATTATTACATGATAAAATTATATTATAATATTACCCTAATGATTTAATTAGGGATTAATATTATAAAATCTATATCTCATGCAAATTAACTCCGTTTCGCGTGAAACGACTTTCATAATTCCTCTAAAATCTAGCCCTATGCATCTAACCCATTGCCACCATAATGTTCTATGTTTGTTTTGGGTGCTATAGTTCGAGCTAGGTTTATCGCCAGTCGCAAGTAGCTTTTCGACGACCGATTAGGAGCTTCCGTCCGAGGAAAGCTAGAGACGTTCGACGCCGTGCCGAATCGTAAGAACCTCCTGTGCAAGTCCTTACCCCTAATCCTGACCTTTAATTAAATAATTATAATGATGTTTAATAGAAAAGAGATCATGGGCTACGATCGTATGCGAGCATGAATTGTTGTTGAGCGAATGCTATGTGATCTTCTCGCAATGCCGTGTGCTTGAGATTATTGAGGGGCTGGGTGCCCGGTTATTGATGAGATGATGCGCACATACAATAATAGCCATGATTGTTAATTAACATGAATAAAGATAATAAGATGAACCCAACCAAAAGGTGAGTGGTGATAGTCTACATGGAGGTGGACTAATCACACTCGAATGAGTCCCGTGGAGAGATACTCACCTCCCTAAGGAGTGGTTCATAGACCTTCTACCTAGTGTGATATTACGCACGACCACACGCCGAGATGGGAACGGCTTGATTCCACACCCCGCTGGGTTGACGATAGTTTCGATCCAAGGTGGCCTTCGTGGGCAAACGACCTATCGAGAGCAGACATGGGGGAGAGTGGCCCCATGGTCCGGTTGGCATGGTTGCTATCCTCCACGAAGATGTTTGGGCGCAGCGGGCGTAGTGCTAGGTGCACATAATTATGATTAATGATTTGAGTATGATGTTCGACGATATAGGTAGGGTAATAAGGTATTACCAGAAAGCCGTGGGTGATTTGGTATCACCATATTGTCTAGGATGATGCGTCATCCTTCCAACCCCCGAGAAGTCGTGGTGAGGATTATACCAACATACCTAGGGTAGCACCTAAGCGGTACGGGATCTCGTCGAACCCGCTCTAAAGCCAAGTCACGATGGTGAGGAGAGTGCCTATCGTGTGGGGAAATTTGTACAACCTCTGCAGAGTTAATTGAATCTATTCGAATAGCCACGTCCTTGGAATGGGCAAGTGCTAGGCCTGAACATCTATGATTAGAATATACAATGATGATGACTAACCTGTGGTGTCATGACAGCAGTGATGACATGAGATAACCCGGGAACTAGCGAGAGCAGTTTTAGAGACTCTGCTAGGGCCCAAACCCTTAATAATTACAACCCCCTGGTTGGGACTTTGCTGAGTACGTTTGTACTCACCCCTCTATTTTTACAGATATCGGCACATGTGAAGGTAAGATCGACGACAAGGTAGAAGACCGCGTATCGTAGGACTTCACGAAGTGTTTGCTTAGGAGAAGGACGTTGAAGCCCAGAATTCATCCATGCACAAGTCTGCCTGTAGAGTACGGGGCAGTGTCATAGTTAATCCACCGCTTCTCGGTTGGCCAACTCTGATATTGTAACCCGGCATGGTGACCCATTGTCACCACTGTAAGCCCTCTCTATCCTATATTTATTAAGCTCGAATATTATTATTTTTGTGTACCATTATCTGTGACTAATAGACGTGCTTGTGGCGTGATCCTCGGCGCAAAACACGTGTGATTAACCACCCATTAAAAGTGGGGCGTAACATGTTCCTAGATCGTTCTGCTTGGCGTAGGTGCAACAAGGGAAATATATGTGTCAATTAGCAATAAATGTTTCTAATTCCTCTGTACTTACCCTTCTAAATATTGTGTTTTGTGATGATAATACTTTCGAAGCCGAGTGATTGATGTTGTCAACAACTTGCTCTAGTGGATCCATGCGTGTTGGAAAAGAGTGCTTTTTGAAGATCGAAGAAGTGAACATGTGGTTCCACTATTGTTGATATAGAGCTGGAAATCTGTGAGTAGCATTGTACTATACAAAAAGAGTGCAAAATCTTGTATCTTTTTAAGATCACGAGGGGCAAGGAGACCCTACTGCATCATATATTAAAAAAATGATATCAGGTTCAAATACATACCAACAAAAAGGGGGCAGTGCTAGGGAACTAAAAAGAAGGAAAACTGAAAAAGAGAAGTGACCAACCTAAAGGCCTCCAAATCAAGCTAGATTGTCTATCCATTCTTGGATTGATGGGAAGTATTTATTCTTTGCCCTGCATAACAGCCAATGAAACTCAACTCTGAAGATTGCTTTACACCCTTGGACGGAAGGCGGGATCCCTTTGAAGATGTAGTTGTTCCTGCTCATCCAGATTGCCCAACAAAAAGAATGATGATTTCCATAAAGAAGCTTTGTGTGATCTGAGGGATTCTAGATTTTGAAGGGGCTGCATTTTAGAGTTAACAAATAAGCTGATGGATTGCCAAGCTTCAGATGCAAAAGGGCAGCCAATAAACAAGTGCTCAATTGATTCTTCAGTCTGTTCACCGCATAAAACACAGTTATATGTTTCTAGATGCATGTTTCTTTGAGGACTGGGTGATAGCCCAGGTGGTTGGCTTCCCAGTTGTGGAAGCAACCGCTCCTGAGTTCGATCCCTATCGGGGATGGACTTATACGCCTCATTTTCTTCTTAATAAAAAACCACCTAGTTCCTCCCGGATTGGATCACATTTTTTTTTAGATCCATGTGTTTCTTCTCCTCAGAACCCCTCTGGTGTTTAGCTTATCCACTAATATCAGCTAGAAGAATACACGTGCTTGTTCTAACAAGAGCTACGCCATAGCCATTTAAATGCAGGGTGAACCAGAGATTGTGCCCACTGAGTTGTTTATATACTCTTGTTGATGAAAAGATATTTGAACCCTCGATAAATTCCCATGTGTCTTTGGAATCTATGAGATTTAGGCGTTATAGCAAGGTTTGGACCTTGGTGTATTGTGTAAAAAGCTTCCTCAGATTGTGGAAGGTGGAAAAGATTATGGAGGCCATCAAAATATTGTATATTTGATTGGAAAAAAAATTGAGATACTCGAAAGTATGAGTCATACAAACATGTGTGTATGGTTTTGGTTCCTACTTGATTTTGTTATTGTAATTCACCTGTTAAAGCTACAAAAGAAAAAAATTACTACTCAAGCGTTCTCTTGGAATGACTCTTTTGTTTTCCTTTATTTTGGATAGAAAAGGCATCACCGGAAGTTCAATTTTATTATCACAACCACGTACGGCTATATATCATTTTTTTTTTTTTTGCGAATTACACATAGACCATGCTCAACCATGCACGCACACTCACCCAGGTACTCCTTTGTTTGAGCTAAAACAGCATGGAAAGTGAGCAGCAGCCGTCGGAGGTCTCCACCATCTGCTGCTTATTGGGCTCGTCAAACAACCAGTTCTCTATTGAGGACAGCTGCTGCTGAGACTCGTGCAAGAAACCGCCGTGTCCCTGTCCCATGAACACCTGCTGCGGCAGCGTCGACGTCGTCGTCGTCAGTGGCACGTCGACGGAGATGGGTGACAGCGCACTGCCGGTGCCGAACATGTGGTTGATGTCGACGGCAGCAGAGGGCAGCTTGCTACTGACGGCAGCAGCAGCAGCAGCAGCAGCGTCGTTGCCATCTTGCGCCGCCGGCGGGGAGCTCTTCATGAAGCCAGCTTTGAGCAGCTTGGATATATTGTCCACGCTAGAGGGGTACGACGACGACGACGACGACTGCCGCCGGGCGATGAGTAGCTGATGAGTGACCTCATCAGCAGTGGAGAGGTGACTACTGGTGGTCACGCCGTGATGGCGCCGGTACTCGAGCTTCTTCTTCTTGAGGAGAGTGTCCTTTTCCTCCTCGAGCTTCTTCTTGAGGTACGTGTTCCAGTAGTTCTTGATGTCGTTGTCGGTCCTCTGCGGGAGATGGGAGGCAATGGCGGCCCACCTGTTGCCCAGCAACGACTGAAGGTGGACGATGACGCCTTCCTCGTAGGCGGTGAAGTTGCCGCGCCGGATGCCGGGGCGGAGGTAGTTGGTCCACCGGAGGCGGCAGCTCTTGCTGCAGCGCTGGAGGCCGGTGTTGATCGGCACGAGGCGCCACCTGCCGGGACCGTGCTCCTGGATGTAGGTGACGAGGGTGAGGTCCTCCTCCGGCGTCCATGGACCCTTCTTGATCCCCGCCTTGTCGCATTCGCACCACGGTGGCCTGCCCATCGATCGTACCGTACCACAGCTGATGTCTCCAGCGGCGGCCGGCCGGTGCGAGCAGCTAGTACGACGCCACCGTTCCATGAATCGTGTGACACACGGTAATATATATAGGACAAGAGGTGCATATGTGAAAGACTAGCTATAGCTTATCTGAGTGAGCTCCTTGTTTACGGGTGAATGGCCGATCGAGAAAAGTGAGCTCCTTGTTTTTTCTGAAATCGTGCGCACGTTTTTCATTAAGCGGAAGGGGAGAGCGAGCTCCTTGTGATCACTTCCTGTCATCTAGTAATTAACTTAAGTTACCAACCAGATTGCTAGCAAGCACAGTAGCTAGCAACCACCTGATCAGCTAGCAACCACCTGATCATGATGCTCTAGCTAGGTGATGATTTGTTTTCACTCATGTCAGTAGCTTACCTTAGCTATGTGTGTTGTTGTGCATGCATAGGTTCCCTTTTCTGTGTCGTAACATCAAATGGATCATATAACATAGAAATTGACACAGGCCCACTTTAAAGGAAGGATGACCTAATTGAAGAATCTTGTTTGCCCTTGTTCACACTACTGTGCAAAATTTAAGGCTATTAGCTAAGGTTTCTATAGGCTTTTGAATACTCATTCATGGCAATTTAATCCGCTGTGTATAGGATTATATATAGGAAAGATATCATCTAACCAATAACCAACCTATAGTTTGGTAGCAACTATCGGCGCTCACACAAATTTGTTTTCACTCTCTAGCGAATGATATTTGTTTGACAAAGTCTTAGTACATCTTACTTGCAGGTTTTATTAGGGGCACGTGATGACCAGGTTCCAGTCTATGTTACACAAGGAGGAGGATCACCATTTGATGAAGATAAGGTGCAATACTATTGAGGTTGTCGCTATGGAAGTATTTGCAAGACACAACTGGCGATTTACCAATAGGCTTCATTTTAGTTGTGGTTTCTGTAAACTCTCTTTGTTTTCATCATCCCACAAAACTTTGTGTTTGAGATTCCTCAGTCTATTTCGCTATAATTTGTAATAAGGAGTAACCATATGTATTAGTCGATGTGGAAGCTGGGATATCAATATATTCCATTTTCTAAAAAAAAAACTTTATAGGGGAAAACAAGTTTTGTTGGTTTTGTGTGAGAGAAGACAAGGAATGAAAGTGACTTGTGGTTGAGAGAAGAAATAAAGGAGTGTGGGGTCATGGTAGAAAAATAAGTATGGCTTGCATTGGTTTTCACTACTACAAAAATGATATTCCGCACGTGATTCTTTTTTCTCGAGAGATAGCTCTATCTGAAACCATCTTTACAATGGCCTCTAGGAGATCCCAGGTTCCTAGCAATCGAGCTACCTCTAGAAATATGTTTCAAAGATGACTAAAAACATCCACCCCAATAAATGAAGGCTATTTTCAAATGTGACTACAAACATTAGTCACCCTTAAGAAATGAAAACTTTTTTCTAGAGGCATTTGATGTTCTGCATAAAATATTTACCAAAACCCTTCTGCATGGGGGCAAAACTGTAGCATGAGGAGGAAAAAGGGGGTGCACCTAAGAGCAATCCTAAAATTGCAAAAATCTGAAATGAGAAATGTTTTGCTCTTTGATTTTTCTTGGAGGAGGTCAAGGTAAGTTCATGCTACTACAAACATCTTTTTTGAAGTATATAGTGCTAGGGTTTTTGGTTTCCTCATTCTCCTTGCATGGTTGTGGCAGGCAAAAATGAAATTAGATGAAATCTTTGGAGGGACTAGGATAAATTGATTAGGGGAACATGACTCTTCCACTATTTAGCCCCATGTCTTGATTTTTATGGTCTACTAGTTAAATTTTAATTTGAATGAGGATTAGGTTTGGATCTCGAACTAGATCTATATATATATGCATGTCACTGGCGGATAATGTTATTTTTCTTGAGTTAGGTTGATTATTAATTAGTCAAATATTTTTATTCCAATTTGTTGATTTTAATTTTGAAATTTTCAACGCTTTGTTAATTAAATTAAGTAATAGTTTGAATAGGGACTAAATTAATCAATTCCTTGATCATAGGGTTCACTATTGTTTTTCTTTACACTGGTAGTTCAAGTAAAGTTGGTTTGTTTTATTTACAATTAAATCGAATGAATGCTCTGATGCCACATTTCTTATCTTAAAATTGTAAATATCTGTGTTTCTACAACTCGATGCATTGTTTACTTTTTTTTTTTAGCAAACAATGTGTTGTTTACTATTCCTTGTTTTTTTTTTTTTTTGCTATGTTAAAAGATGGACATGGTCCAGTCAGTCCAACGCTCTCTAGCCCGAGCCGTTGTAGCCAACACCATCAATGTGCAGGTCCAGCCCACAATCGGAAGGACCATCCATCAATTTGGAGGGGAAGTTCGGTCCATTCCAGCCCAGAAGCGCGGGAGGAGAACCCAACCCAACCCTCCTGTCGTCATGTCCCGTGTCTCTCCACTCGTCCCGAAATCGAAAATTTCGGTTGGCGGGGGCAACCCAAATCCCAATTCCAATTCCAAATCCAAATTCACCAAATTCCCCAATTCCCGCGTGGGCGGCGGATTTGTGAGAAATAGAGAAGGATCTGAGGATGATTAAGTTATATTGCCTCTTTACTACATAAATATACATCAATGAGTCACTAATAGATACTTCTTAGGCGGAAGCACCTTGATTGAGCAACTGATACAAGCGGAAGATACAATCAGCAGTCTAAGGCAATGGAGTAAAATAGGCAAGCTTGTACAAGTTTTCTTACACCAATGCAACATCAGTAGACATGACCGTAACATTGATAGAAATACGATTGCAACATCTATAGACAACAATTGCAACATCTGTAAACAACGTTTGCAACATCAAAAATATCTCAAAAAAAAAACAAACACAGCTAGAGGAGAGGAACCACCCATTGCTCCCGGAGAAGGCGGGAGCGGCCACGGGGCGCAGCCGCCCGAGCCTACCTACCCCCTTGCCCGTAGGAGGGAGCGGGGGAGTGGCGGCCTAACGCGCCTCGGACGTGCCCCTGATCAGGGAGGGGGAGCGAGGCTCGTTCCCAGCCGCGTCCCGAATAGGAGCTCCTCCCGTCAATGGCCACGGACTATAGAGAGCTCACACGTCCATGGCTCGCGGACTGGCTGCCTTGGTCGTGGAGGGGCCTCCTGTCGGCCGTGAGCTCCCCCGTCCCCTTGCCGCTGCACCCCTTGCTGCCGTGATAGCTCCGCTCGCTACCGGAGAGAGAGTGGATCTAGGGACAGAGGGGAAAGGGGAAAAGGAACGGAAGAAACAACAGGAGCACTCCGCAGATGGCAGAGAAAAAAATACTACTCCCTCTGTCCCTAAATGTTTGTCTCTAGAAAACCGTGTTTCCCTCACAGACACGCTATACATAAAGGGACGGAGAGAGTAGTTGATAGCAATCGTGTGGGATGTTGGACCCGCGTCCAATTTTTTCCTTTTTTTTATCGGCATACACCTTGGTGGGCCGGGTCAATTGTGTCCGGTGTGTTTATTAAGATTAGGACGTGTAATCTAAAGCATTACCGAAATTGTATTCGGCCCACCAGACAAGGAGAGTGGGCAGAAACTACTGCAGTCTGGTGGATCGTTATATTAGCGGCCCGGCAGCTTGCAGCATGCACGTGCACTCCCAAGTTGCTCCATCATTAAATAATAAATAAATAAATAAGTTGCTCCATCATGGACACACCGGTGTCCGGTGTACGGCAGCGCAGTGGCGCAAGGCCCATCGACACAGTTAGCGAAGACGACGAGGTCTCCGCGAGCCGGCTGCTCGGCCGCCGTACTGGACATTAAGGGGCGGTGGGTGGCCGCCGGTGACCCCGCACGCTGAGTGTCATGTCGCCGTCGCGTTGACTCGAGGTCGCCTCCCGACGTCGCCTAGCTATAAGAGCACCTCCAGTGTGCTGCAAAAAGCGAACCGTGCGAGATGAAGTCGAACCATACACACTGTGAGTGCCGAACCGTTGCTGTCAGAACAAAGTTCGACGCTCAAACTTGGTTCGACTCTTGCGAATAAAAAAAGAATATCTGAACAGTGGCAGGTTGGTGTCAGTGTCTGTAGAGGAATGGAAAAGTGAAGTCGTGCTCTCTGGCTAGGACCCCACTACAACTGCAGCTCAGCCTTGTGCCGACTGCACGATTCGCTCTCACACTAGAGCATGCGAACCAAGTTTTGTGTTCGCCTGGCATCGACTGCACGGTTCGCTCTCACACTAGAGATGCCCTAACATCGACGACAGAGTGGTTGGCCTGGGTAGGTAGCAATAAGATCGAATAATGCAGGCATGCGATAGCACGACTGTAGAAGGGACATGACACATGGCAGGCAACAGGGCAACAAAGCGGCGAGATCGAAGATGGTTTTTTTTTTTCCGTTCTCGACTAAGCACATGGTGTGTAGTATCCGAACATGAGTACAAGCTCACACCCCACACGCGCCCGCGCACACAACCGTACCCATATCCTAAAACTACCAGCCATAAGGGAGGAACTTTCTAATATTTGGCTCGGGCGCAAACCAGCCAGAAAAGCGCGGTGCGGGGAGTGGGAGTAAGGGCCGCACTAAGGGCGGACGGCGCGGTGTTTCTTCCTGACTCACGACGTAATCACGCACGTCTGGCTCAGGGTACAGGCGGGGAGAAGTCTGGAATAATTGTCGTGTCTCGCTTGCAGGCCGGCTTGCACTCCTCTGCATGTTTTCGCCGCCGCCTAGCCTGTTGGACCCTTTCGATGTAAAGCAACAGCCCTTACCCTTAGGGCGTGTTTAATTTCTCGGCCCCGGCGAGCCTGGCTCTAGCCATACATCTTTGTTGTTTGATTCTATTTCTCTATGGAGACAAGCTGGGTTGATATTTGTGTTTGATATTGTACAGGCCGGATAGGGTGACCTTGCAACTGACATTCGGTGGCTTTACCACCCCCTCCACCTCTTTGGCATTTCATCAAACACTCGGAGTCGCGGTGGTGAGCACCGCCGGTGGTCTTGAGCAGGACACCATCGGGCGGAGACGGTCTTGAAAGCATGCTTCGGGCGACGCGACCACTAGCACCACCGGCCTGTCGCGCAAGCCGAGGAAGCGGCGGTCCGCGGCGTCGGTCGGCAGCGGCAACAACAAGACCCACATCTCCGGCGAGGTACTAAGCGGACGACGCGAAGCGTGGACCGGCTCTCAGAATGAGGAGCCCGGGCGGCCGTGCAGGGAGTCCAACTCCACAGATCTGAAGCCCCCTAGGCACCCCGCCACCGGGGCGGCGGCGGCGGCGGTGCCACCAAAGAGGAGGAGGTCGCTGGCAGGGGCGCCGGTTGAGTCGGCGGTCGCGCCCAAGGAGAGCGTCGTCGAAGATGTGGGGGAGCTCCACCTCCGAACTGGGTGTGTGGTTGCATGATAGGCGAGCGCTGGGCGTCGTCCCCTACCTGGCACCGTCCTCTCCGCCTTTGCCGCGCCGGCCCGACCCGCCGATCGAGTTCTTGCCATCGCGACTCTTCTTCTTACGCCCCCACACCTTCGACGGCGGCGGCGAGCGCGCGGACGCTGGGAGCTCCGCCTCCGCCCGCGCCCGCGAGCACGCGGATGTGGGGAGCTCCTCCCCGACCACTGCAAACCCACGAGCGTGCGGGCACGGGGAGCTCCGCCCCGCCCCCGCCGCCGCGAAGGTGGCGCTGGGAGCTCCTCCTCGGGCTGTTGCATCGCCACTCCCTGGCCGCCGACGAGCCACCCATGACCGGCGTGTTGTGGAGGTGGAGGGGAAGAGGAAGGTGACCATCGGAAGGTAACCGCAGACGAGCTCGAGCGCCGGGGCGAGCCTGGCTCCAAAAACGTTCCTCGGTTGCGCTCGCCGAACTGAGAGAGAAGATATTTTGCATCCACGAGACAAGCCGGGGAACAAGAAAACAAAATCAAACACGGAGTCTTGCACGCGATGGGCTCGGGCACAACTTTTTGGCCCATATCAAACACGCCCTTAGTAGCAGGAAGATCTAGCTAGATGAGACATGGAGGTGGTAGGGTAAGGCATAAGTGCATGTTTAATTAGAGACAATACTAACAAACACTCGGTTGTGTATTGTTTGTGTTTTTATTGTTGTTTTTAAGGATGATGTAGCACGGGTTTAGAGTAGCTTGGTTACTCACTAAAAAAACTTAGTACTGTAAGAGAGAAAGAAAGGTGATAGGCCAAAGAGAGAGTACACATCGTTATATGTATGTAAAATCTCTTTCTTACACTACGACGTCGAAAAGAGGAATCATATACTCCCTCCGTCTCAAAATAGATGTCATTTTCGCTTCCCGAGAAGTCAAAGTCTTCAAAATGCCGGCAATTATATATTAAAATATATGAATATTCATGTTAAGTAATTAATATCGTCGGGAAGATCTTTAAGTCTAGCTTTTTAACAAATTTATTTGAAAATTTAAATGTTGTACATATTTTCTACAAACATAGTCAAAGATGAAAAAAGTTTGACCGCACGCTTCCTATAGTGACATCTATTTTGAGATGGAGGGGGTAAGAGAAAAGTTTATTGGAGACTAGAGGGGGGACCCTAGATCGACCAATGGACGCACGGGCGCCACGGGCGGTGTCGTGTCAATGGGTCAAGGTCGCCTTGCCACGGCGCCGGGCTAGCTTGTGCTCTGACTCTGAGCACTTGGCGTCTGCGCAGAAGCGGCCCGCATTTCAGGTACGACCGCCTTGTTTAGATGGCTAAAATTTCTAACATTTTTCTCACTTTCTCTCTATCACATCACAACACCAAAAGACATATGTTTGGAGTATTAAATGTAGGTAAAAAAATAACTAATTACACAGTTTAGATGTACATTGCGAGACGATTCTTTTGAGCCTAGTTACTCCATGGTAGGATAATATTTGCCACTAACAAACGAAACGTGCTAGTGTACGATGTGACATTCGATTACAATTTTTAGCCGTCTAAACAAGGCCCTCTTTCTGCCTCAGCGGGGCCTGCTACACACTAGCAAGCCGGGCTCGACCGCCCCATTGCTGGCATCTTCAATTCATCGGTGCCCCGCAGCTGCCACCCCACCGGCCTCTTCCATCCCTTAATTTCCTCCGCCAGCACGCCCTGCGGCCAGTGGTGTAGTAGACGTCGCCTCCTCCCTGCGAGGCCCACCGCCGGTCCGCCGAGCGCTACCCCTGCCGTTCGTGAAACACGCTGCGACATGACGCGCCCGCCCGGTCCTGGCTCTGCATGCCTGCCATTACCACCAGCGAGGTACCATCGGGCTGTTGGAAAATATAACTCGTTGTCACATATGTGACATCCTAGATTGATTATAGTTAACATCTTCCATATTTGTTGTATGTTGGTTATTAGGAAACCTAAGTATTGTTTTAAGACTATCCGCACACATATTTCTCTATTTACTTCCTTAATACATGCTCGTCATCAAGATTTTCTTTTTTACAGTATTTTTCTCCCGCACACATCCCTCCTTTACATTTGTATACTCTATACTAACTACCATCAGTGGGGTCTACATGTAATTTCATCTAAAATAAATCCATATGAGATTTTGTTTTCAAAGATTTACTGAAACGAATTTAATAATGTAGTCAAAATTTAATTTGTTTTTTTGGTTTATAAGATATAATATTTTTTAATTAGTTGAAATAGTGGGCCCACTAACCATTGTTGCTCCAACTGCTGCATGCATCCTTCTCCCTCCTCCACCCTCCCTCACCACTAGTATGAAATGATTTTGTGTGATGGTGGAGAATCTTTACCGTGACGGGCACACAGTTTGCCCGTGCGGTGGTAATTCCCCGGTCGCGAGGCCAGCCGGCCGCCCGCCATGGTTAATGCACATTTTACGTGACGCCGCAAGTTAAAGCGCCCGCCACGGTTAATCCTGAGTATTGGGGAGGGGAGGGGAGGGGGGGGAGGCTAAAAATTGACAAATTTACAAATTGGGAGTTTGAGCTTAGATTTGGGGAGTAAAACACACCAAGTGGCACATAAAGGCTCTCTCATCCCCCCTTAATCTCTTTTTGGATAAATATCTCCATATTTTTCATGACTTAAGTTGTTTATTTGAATCTTTTGGGTAAATATCCTTTAGATGAATATGGATCATATGACTTTTATGCCTGATCGGTATGTCCCTGAAGGCGCACCTCCTCCGGAATATGGAATTCCGAATATGATCAAAATTGTGCTATAAACTTATTTTAATTGCAAATGTAGGTTATTCCTCCTGTGATATGACTCGACAGAATGATTAGTGAGACTAGAATACCCGGGGGCGCTTACATTCGGAGTACGCCTCCTCAAACATGAGAATTTATGGTTCCTGGTGCTAGAGTCTCTGGTGAGAGGAGGTTTCGACCTTATATATCACGGTCGTCATGATCCTATATCTGAAGACCGCGTGGTCAATATTCATTTCTTGGCGAAACATCCACCAATCCTAGGATGTTGCCTAGGCGCAGTTATAATGACCAATACTCTAATAGCCAGGGGTCTAGGCAACCATTGTCTGATAAGCCTCAAGCCGAGAGAAGGGTAGTGATATCGACTTTTTGCTCCCTAGCTGGAAATAACCTTAGGATACAAGATAGCCGGGAATCTAGCTAGTTCACCATATAGCTAGGAAGACGCTCATTTCTTTGCTTTTTTCTTTTAATTGGTGGTAGAGGTAGGCAATATAGAAACAGTTATTATAAAAGTATTTTAGGTTTATTTTTTTTTCATAATGGCAGTGCCGCTGTGGTGGGTAATTTTTTCCTTTTTCTTTCTACGATTAATGTGAGAATTTCTAGACCTTAGGGCAAACATGGAGGCTCCGTTTTTTGGCCAAATAATAAGATAATAATAGATGCCTTATACTTTGATTGGGATACGAAATTAGGCAAAAACAGTAGTCATTCATGATCTATTATTACGTACAGATGGAGATCACAAGCAAATAAGATTACATAACAAATTACAATATCTTTACCACATGCAGCTAGGAACAGTACACCGTATAGGTCTAAATCGCAGCCTGGAGAAATCTGCTCGAGTTCCTCAAAAGACAAATGGAAAAACAAAAGCATGCTAGCTTTTGGTGTAGAAGGGCATTACTGTGTAGATGGCCTGAAGGATGGTGAGGGCAAGCAGTGTGGCACCTGCCACAGCGGAGATGAACACCCAAGGGTTGCGTAGGTAGGTGTGCTTGAAGCTGGCCTGCAACTTCGGCCACGGCCTCGCACAGTGTTTGGCCACCATCCATCGCACCAGATACAGCTTGCTACTTGTGTCCATGGTTGCTCCCTTGCCCAGAGTGTTGAAAAGGTCCGCCGCCTCCTTGTCGCTGCTCAACAAGTTACTTAGAATTCCCTTGGATCTTAGCAATGCCACATCTCTTTCCGAGTCGATGATGTTGTCCATGAAGATCATGTAGGCCGTTGCAGCACTCCCAGCGTTGCCATGGAGCCGTTCAAACGCCATCAAGTTGAAAAACTCTATCTCAGAACCGTCCTGAATCTTTATTAGTGGCATACTCAGGACGCCATTTTTGAAGTCGATGTCTTCTGCACTCTGAGTATCGCTCTTCTTGAAATGGACCCCTGCCTCTCTGAGCTCCACAGCGGAAGGTATTCTCCTAAACTCACACTGTTCCAGCTCTTCGCTGCTCACAGTTTTTGAGAGGCCGCAAAAACTTCTGTGAAAGATCTGAAGGGGTGGAGCCCTAGCTTTTCTTCGATTATGCCTCCCGAATTCGGCACATAGAAAATCAGTCACCAAGCTGTTAATAATATATGAATGCTGGCACTGCACTCATGGTGGAGAGAAAAAAATTAAAAGTACCGCTTAGTAAGTGAAAAGATAATACAAATATTAAGATTATAGTATGTACCAGAATTTCTTTAAGTTTTGACGGTGAATGGTTTTGAAAATAAGTAGATTGGAAAGATAAAATTCATGTGTGCAGATTTGTAGGGAGTGATAGTTTTATAATCTCGTATGTCTTTTAGTCGCGTGTTAACCATATATAATCTCTCGTATGTCTTTTTAGACGCGTGTTAACCATATAATATGACGGTTTTTTTTTTTTTTTGAGAAATATGATGGTTATTGTTATATGACTGCATTTATTATTGTTATTTGGGTATCATTAATTATGAATTCATGATTGAACGTGTATTTAACTTATTATTGTCTATCCACCCTAATTTACAATCACAGATGCATTGATTTACATCACAATGAACATGTACTTACGTATATATTATGATATACAACCAAATTTACAATTGGACGGTGGAAAATCCCTATTTAAGTGTTGTAATAAATTACCATGTTCATTGTCGTAATATTTATTGTAATACTCCATTATGAGAAATAATTCAAGCTAACCCCAATATTTTCATTAAATTATCCACCTATGCCGTTATAAAAATAACTAAAGTTAGATCCTGAATTTATATATCTAATTAATTACATATATCCTTATTGAATTAACTAAGTACCCCCAAAGGTGTATCTAAATTATGTATACCCAATATTATTGAAAGAAAATACTCAAAGGGATTCTACATATGTTTCTAAATTATCCACTTTACTCCAAATAATGCTAAAAAGCATAAATGTATACATGCATGTTGTGTGTAAATTATCCACCCTAATTTACAATCACAGATGCATTGAGAGGAATGAAGCTACCAAGCACGTACCATAGATGTGCCGATTCGACAGCTTCAAGCTTCTGCAGAGCGAGCAGGGGCACCTGGTTTTCTAGTAGGATCATGTCCCCGTGGATGCGTGCCCACAAAGAGAGTATGCTATGTATACTGAAGATAGGGTCGAGGGGCCATAATCGCCCAGTAACCCTGTACGTGTAACCGTCGTCATCAACTCCAGCAAGAAGCCCCCATCGGTGACCATCACCTGTACGAAGCGACCTGTATTTTTTGCCACGCCATTCTTCACCTAGACCATCGTAGGCGTCCTGCAGCTGCTCAGCAACTTCTGTGATGGCCGCGACGAACATAGCCATTGGCTTTTTGGATCGCTTAACCATGTGCAGCATCAGCCGGCGCTTGTGCTCCTCCATTGGCACCAAGCAGGGCTCACCATGGTGGAAAGGGCCAAGCGACACTGCTTGAGGCTTGTACACCGAGGCTTTGGTAAGATTTTTGAGCCACCCGGCACCCGGTAGATGCAGGGCTTCGCCCACCGTGCCTTCTCCACCCGGCGGTCAGTGTCCTCGAGGATCTTCTCCATCTCCACCACCCAGCTGCTACAGCCATCCTGCTGCTGCTGCTGCACCTCCTCCTCGATTCCCATTAATTCATTGCCCTTATACGCCATCTTCTCTGATGGGACGCGCCCCCATGGAGAAACTCCCCAAACAAGCTAGAGCTACAACTAACCTTCTCGGCAAGCGAGGACCCTCCACCACCTCCGCCTCTGGCTCCGTGGACGTCAACTCCTCCTTCATCGCTCGCAGACCCGTCTCCAGCATCTTCGCCTCCGCTACCATCTGAATCCAGCTGCTGCTAGCTTCATCCTTGGCTTTGGACACGGATCTCTCCATCACCTTCTTCGATGTTTGCTCGGGTTTCTCCATGGATTCCTTGCCTTTTATTGAACCCTTAAAAAAAAATCCGTGAGCGGCTGGGATCAGTAGGAGCTCGTGCTCTTGCTCCCCTATTCCTAAAGGAGAAAAAAAAAACCTCGGAAGCTTCCCAAGCAAGTTTGAGCTAAAACTGAACCAACCTGCTTCTCGGCAAGCGCGATCCTTTTCACCACCTTCTCCCCTCTGGTTCCGCCTCCTTCGCCTCGTCTACCATCGGCATTAAGCTGCTGCTACCATCCTCGGCTCTAATGGATACGGATATCGTCCCCTTCTCCTCTGCTAGCTCGATTCCCTCCATCACTTTCTTCTCTGCAAGCACGAACAGGCTCAGGATCTTTTAGCTCGTTGTGAGGCCTCGGGTGCCGCTGTCCCAGTTTATATCGGCTAGCAGCCTAGCACTCAGCTCGCGTAGACGAAGCTGACACGGGTTCGGTAGTACTACCTTTCATTTTTTTTTTTTCAGAATTAGGAATATAGGCCTGAAAAAGTTCGCCTTTAAGAATCTGGCCTCTTTTTTAAAAATTTGGGAATGTGGCTTCAAAAAAAAAAAAAAGCGTTGTTAGGAATCCGCCTTCAATCGCCGCCAGCCTAACGATGTTAACTATGGGCTACACAGCACCATTTTACCCCTAAGTAAAAAAAAAAAAAAAAAAAAAATAGAGTTTTGTAACAATATATGTGTGGTTATATATGTGTGATTATATATGCAAGGTTGAATGTGATTATATATTCAAAATATACAATAAATGAACAAAACTTTGTTTTTTATTTAATTACTCAAGGGTAAAATTGTCTTTTTACCCCACGCTAGGCCTCAAAACTAACGGAAGGCCGGATTTCTAACAAAGTTTTCTTTTGATGCCAAATTCCAAATTCAAAGGAAAAAAAAGAGGCTAGATTCCTAAGACAAACTTTTTTTCGGGGCCATATTCCTAATTCTCCCTTCTTTTTTTATATGTTGCCGTTGACTTTTATCATTCATCTTATTCAAAAATATACAAATATACACAAATATGAGTTATGCTTAAAATATATTTATCGATGAAACAATTCACCTAAAAATAAATGATAATTTCATATCTTTTTCTAATATAAGTCGAATGATAAGTTCGTATAAAAAGTCAATAGCGACATATAAAAAAAGAAAAAGTCTAGATCACACCCCCAACTATGGGGTGTGGTCTATAACCCCTCAACTATGAAACGGTCTACTTTACCCCTGAACTTTTTAAAACCGTCTACTTTACCCCTGGGCTGTTTTTAGATGCCGGTTTGTTACAGTAATTATGGTTTTGTTACAGTAATCAAATCTTTGAAAAATCATAGTAAATATGAAAAAAAATCATAAAATGAAAAATCTAATTTTGTTGGACTCACATGAGTAGATCTACACAATGAACATATAATATAGTATGCTTTAGTATAAAATTTTTGTTGTACCTTTAAATTTATTGGAAAATCCTAATAAATTTAAAGCTACAGCAAAAAAACTTTGTACTAAAGCAAACCATATTATATGTTCATTGTGTAGATTTACTCACGTGGAGTCCAATAAAATTGATTTTTCATTTTATGATTTTTCTGTGATTTACTATGATTTTTTAAAGATTCGACATCTTTGTAGCAAAACCATAATTACTGTAGCAAAACCGCAGTCTTCAAAACAGCCCCAGGGGGTAAAGTAGACGGTTTTGGAAAGTTCAGGGGGTAAAGTAAACTGTTTCATAGTTGAGGGGGTTAAGTAGACCACACCCCATAGTTTGGGGGGTGATTTAGACTTTTTCCTATAAAAAAGAAGAGGGGGTATTTGCCAGCTGCAGCTACAGGTACTAGAGAGAGGCAGACATTATATCAGCAGCTGTACTACGGTGAAAAGAATGTATACTTTTTTTTTTTGAAACCGTGCTTAGCACGTGCTGCATTAAGAGACGATAAAGTTCATACAAAATACTTGAGCCAAGGCGAGCTGCCCTGGCCAAGACAGGCCACACAAACACAAATAACCGGCTACGAACGGTGCCGCTAGAGAGGTGTACTAAGTCTAGAAACTGTAGTGCTCCTAAGAAGAAAGAGCGCACACACTAGCGTACCACAACAACTAGCCGGCACTAACCCACTCGTCCGCCTCGGCCTGAATGATGAGCAAAGAACGCGACATCGAGTTGCACGCCCCCTGAAATGTACGTTGATTCCTTTCTTTCCAAATCTGCCAGTGACGAGGAGTACCAACGCATCGAATCCTCGCCGCAAAGACGCCTCGACACCTATTGGCGCGAGTGCAGCCACCACTCCACGAGCGAAGAGTTTGGGGTGGGGCAAAGGGCCTGCCACCCTCCAAGCGCAAGAAGCCTGTACCAAATCTCCCTAGTGAAAGCGCAAGAGGCAAAGAGGTAGTCCGCAGTTTCCAACTCATGCGAGCATAGCGCGCAGTCCGCCGTCGGTTGGTGTCCGTGTCGCATGCGTCATTCCGCGGTCCATAAGCGCCGTGAAGCGCTAACGAGAAGAAGAACTTGACCTTTGGCGAGCCTCTGACAGGCGCCACGCCAGCCTCTGGCGCAAGCAATCGCGAAGAGCCAATGAAGAACGCCTGATCTGCGAGGAGCTCGAGTATTCTCTGGCGGGCGGTCCACCTCCACACGAACGCCCTGCACGCCCGGTTGCAGCTCCACCCCCGCAACCTTGTCGAGCGACTCGACGCATTCGACCACAACGATGGTCTTTGAGGCGCCGCGTGATGTCTCTAACCCACCGCTCGTCACCAAAAGCGTTACTGGCCCGAGCATTTCTGCGTCGCCGACCTAGAGCTTGGAAGAGGTGCGAGGCGGTCCGGTGGATTGGTCCATCGGGAGCCAAGCGCCGGTCGAAATCTTCGCGTCGCGCCGTCCCCCCACTACCAGCGACACCGGCCGCGAACATCACGTCCATGGCGCTCCCGGTCTCCTAGCTAGGCAAAGATGGTGCAACGGGCGTCGGGTTAGTCCGCCTTGCCCACCCCACCAAGACGCAAAGCGAAGGCAAGCACGGTGGTCCGGGAGCCCAAGGCCACCATGGTCCCATGGCGAAAAAAAACAATTGGCCACGCAGGGGCACTTTCTTCGCCGCCCCGTCGGACTCGGCCCAGAGAAAGCCACGCCCCCGCCTTGTCGATTTCCCCGATAGCCCACGGAGAGGTCGCAGCAGACGACACGCGTGCCGGGATCGCCGAGGGGTCGTCTAGGCTAGGCTGGCTCTGCCTGCCGAGGTGAGCAGCCTCGCCTTCTAGGCCGGTAACCGAGCCCTGACATCGTCTATGGTGGCTTGCTCCTATTTCCTCTTTAGCTTTGTGACGGATAACGGGCACCGAGGTATCGAAGTTGGGAAGTTCTACGGGCGGTAGGGAAACACCTCTAGGACCTCTACCACCTAGATGTTGGAACACCGGATCGGGGTTAAGGAACACTTTTTGAGGTTCGTTGCTAGCCCGTAAGCCCCCTCAAAGAACCTGCAAAGACTTGTTTGATGCACACAAAGTCCGTGGGCGACTAGCGAGAGCAAGACAACGAGGTCATCGGCATAGATCCATGTTCTACACTTGGAGATGGTTGCCGACAGTGGCACGAGCAGTGAACGACGGTTGTTCTCCGCGAGTAGGGCATGGAGCACTTCCATGACGATGCGGAAGAGGAAAGGCGACAACAATTCACCTTGCCATTGGCCACGAGCGTGAAGAATGTGATGTCCTGGCCTGCCATTAACCAACATCTTGGTGCTCGCCCATGGCTAGCAGATTGGCGATCCTCAGTCGCGCCATCTGCTGGGGAAACCCTAGAACTCCAACACCTCCAACAGAAAGGGCCAGGACACCAAGTCGAAGGCCTTGGCCAGGACACCAAGTTAAAGGCCTTGGCCAGGTGCACTTTAAGAAGGAGCACCGGTATCTGCTTAGAGTACAAGAACCGAAAACACTGTTGCACTATCCAAAAATTGTCATGAATACGACATCCACGGATGAAGGCGGACTGGTTGCCGTGTATGAGTTGCGGCATCTAGGGTGCAAGGTGCAAGGCCAGACAATTCGCGAAGAGCTTGCCAAAGGAATGAACGAGGCTTATGGTCCGGTAGTCACGTAAGCATGTCGGGTTGTTCACCTTGTGTAGTAGGACCATGGCGGCCTCATTGAGGTGGTGGAAGTCCCTGAAGTCAAGGCTCCATAGTGCATGGAACGTGGCGATGTTGGGGCGATTCATCCCAAAAATGCCCTGAATAAGGCACCACTGAACCCATTCAGGCCAAGAGCCCTGCCCGAAGGGCTCTCCTTGACAGCGTGCCAAATCTCATCAGTTGTGAACATCGAGGCTATGGATTCGAGGTTCAAGGTTGGGAGGTGCAGCAGCGGACAAATCGATGTTGTGTCGCCGGATGAAGGGTGCCCCCAAATGTTGTTATGGTACTCATACATGGCCTCGCCTTTGATTCGTTCTTAGTGAAAAGTGTGTCCTTGGTGCTTAACCGCAAGTATATAATTCTTGCGTCTTCTTGGGCACGCTTGGAGGTGGAAATTGCGGGTGCAGGCGTCCCCCTCGGGTAGGTGCCTTGTCCTTGCTCGTTGTCTCGCCATGGTGCACTCGAAGGAGGCCAACCCAAGGACATGGGCGACAAGCTCCCGATGTAACTTTAGCTACCCCTGGAGAGGTGCCTGAACTCCTGAGCTTTGTCAAACTCAAAAGCCTTGCAACGTGTAGCTGTTGCTTGATGCTCCCGATGGATGACGCTCGCCAGCTACGCAACACCTTGGCGAGGTTCCGAAATTTAACGTCAAGAGCCCTGCAGGCAGAGACGTCAAAGAGCTAGGGCCCCCAAGCAGCGGACACCACATTCGAACAACCTTCCATCCGTGTCAAGTAGTTGTCAAACCTGAATCTGGGGCATGCCCAAGGTTTCTGGTTGGGGTACAGCTCCAGCCACTCCACTGACGTGAAGACACAGTCGAGGCGCTCCAGGGTTGGCTGGTCCCTCCCGTTGGACCATGTGAAGTTCCGACCAGAGAGGTAGAACTCGTCCAGCTGGAGGTCGTCAATGAGCTAATGAAGCGCCGCATTTGGCCCCGGTGAAGGCGGCCATTGTTCTTGTCTCGCGACTTGCGAATCATGTTGAAATCGCCGCATAACAGCCATGGCCCCTGGCTAGCGCTGCGTATGTCCCGCAACTCCTGAAGATAGGTCGCCTTCTTATGGCGAGTGGACGGCCCATACACGTTTGTAAGACACCAGGGGACACGCTGGCCATCCATAGGAGAGAGGAGAACGGTGGCGGAGAAACGACTGCGACAACAGCCCGGGAGCGCCCCATAGATCGTGTCTCCACGATGAGATGGCTCCCATTTCCGCCACAGCAGGTAGGAAGACATAATCGAAATCCGAGCTTGTTAAATCCATGTTCAAGGTTACAGAAATGTTGGCAAGTTTAGACTCTTGCACACACACCACGACTACACGGTATTGGTCTACGATGGACCGTACCACACCCGGTGTCTTGCGGGCATTCAAGCCATGTACATTCCACACTAGAAGGTGGTTGTCACACATTGTTGGGCGTGGTTGCTCAAAGGTGCCTGAGGGGCGCCCTGCCCCGGGATCCGATGGAAGCCTAGACGGGGGTTGAATAGGTGACCCCCTAAAATCGACCTGCCAAAAACTTACAACACCGTCGGTCTGAGAGAGGTGCGGCAATGTCGCGTGGTACCGAATACGGAGATAGAGACGGAGAGCACGGCCGTCGAACAATAGGCGCGGCCAGCGCCGCGTCCACCGCCCCCCGCGTATGGCGCAGCCCTAGCACCACCAAAGTAAATCTACGAGCTGGAGTTTGGTGCTCAGGTTTTCTACTTGTTCCTGCACACAAATACTTCACGGAAAGGTATCCAAATATGATAGAACCACAACAACAAAGTAGATCGGGGTGAAACCCTAGCTCACAAGAGTATAAATGCAAGAATGTAAAGAACACAAGTGACACAAGGATTTATCCCGTGGTTCGCCGTCACCACAAAGGCTGGGTTACCTCCACGTTGTTGAGGTTGCCACACAAGGCTTAGCTTGCCCACCGGCTTGCTTTTTCCCTCGTTCACAAGTCTAGGGAGTTAACCCTAGAGATGTGGGGTAATGTATTGATTTCGTGTGAGGTTACAAACCTCCCAAGGCTGCCACACGAAGGGGCAAGCTCAAGGGCGACGCCCTAGCCGCTAGGAGCAAGCTCCAAGAGTAAAGAACCCTAGGGTTCCGGCCAAACGTGAACCAAATGCTCTTTCAAGTTGGGGAAGTAGTAGATCCGGCCTCCACGAGCAGTTTGCTGCCTTTTCCCTCAAGAAACCGTGGTGGAAAGTGAGGGATTGAGGTGGGAGCTCAAGGTGCTTCAATGGAGGAGTGAGAGAGAGCAAAAGGTGGTCTGGCCGGCCGCCTGCGCTTTCGAGAAAGAAGAAGAAGTGAGCCAGGTGACCGTTGTGGGAGGGGTAGAAGTGGTATTTATACCCAACGGACCCAACGGTCTGATTTAAGTGTGGCACTGCTGCCGCCATCATCTCGCGGCATCGGCCGCCGCCCGACTGACAAACAGAGAGTGAAACTAGTTGTTTTGCCGGGCCGATCGGGGCTGGAGTTGTGTTTTGTGGTCGGATTGGTTTTTGAGCATTTAGTCCACATGCAGCCAAGAGTCCTAGGATCCCTCTTAATAGTACGGCATTTCCTAAATTCAAGATTCAAAATATGAAATAATTAAAACGTCTTGATCCGGAAACACTGCCATCTAGCTCATTGGATGCCTTTGGACCTGTACATCAACTCCTTATTTTATTTCCTGCATGTCATCTTCACAAAGCTCATTAGTCCCCTAATTCGGTGGTCATCAACGCCAAAACCCACTTAGAGCTTGATTGCACTTACACCCCCTCCCCCGAATGTCCGTTGTCGACGAGCCGCATGGCCGGAAGAGCTCTCGCATCATGTCTCGCTTTGGCCGAGGGGCGCCATCTCCGGTGATGGCTGAACCGCGCGGGCGAGGGTAGGGTCCGAGAGCAAGCAACGTCGATGGGGCGGCTCTCCCACTTGTTGAGCATCACTTGTCACGCCTGGTTCACGGGGTTGGGGTCGCGTGAGGATGACGGCTGCCGCGGGAGCTCCGTCGTACCTTGAACATCGCCTTTGGGCTCCAAAGGGCGGCTGACCGGGAGGACGGGGCGGTTCCGGATGAGAGGCGCTGGAGGGGCAAAGTGACGAGTCGATGAAGAGGGCGATCGCGGTGTTCGACGCCGTCGCGTCTTGAGCCCCCGATCCCAGCTGTCACCTGAGAAAGAAGGGGTCATTCCTTGGGAATGTGTTGTCAGGATCAGAGCACTCTGCGTGTTGTCGGCAACATAGCAGCACTTGTTGTTTGCCGATTTGGAGTCGTAGATGCCAAGTCTTGCCGTAGGCGAGTGGGTGTCATCTGTTGTGGAGGAAGTTGGCGATGAGTTCGAGGCTGCAGGGTCGGCCTTGTCGTAGTGTTGGCTGCTTGATTTGGCGTTGCCTGATCTGCTTGTTCTTGATCAGTGTTTTGTAATGCCTGCAGGTGAGTGTGAATGCGTGCCTGCGCAGCTTTGCGTACCTGAAAAGGAGATCAAGATTTCCTCAGGAAACGACTGTTATTCCGTGCTTTCCATAAATACCGTAGAGTAAATAACACATTGCATAATGTATCCTCATTGAGAGTAGGGGTAATAAGCTGGGGGAGGGCAATCTGAACCCCATTCTCGAGATAGCATAGATAGGAAGAGTGGGGTCAAAGGTAGCCCAAACTTGAGTACCAAGGTCGCATTTTATGAATAAACGAACACCATTTTCTAGTTTTTATAGTTTCTTAAACAATGCTCAAGTAGTGGAGAGCTGTAGAGATATCTACTCGTATACACGCGGATGTTGAGTGCCAGACTATCCCAGAATTCTGATGCCGACGTGGGAAACCGAAGCTTGCCTGCACCGACCGACGACCTTGACTTTACCCTGCGCTCGCACATGTTTGGCAGAGCTCTCAAAGCACTAAAGCAGCTTAGACCAATTCTAGTAGAAGCACGACCAAATAGTTCTGGAAATCACTTCTAGCATTATTTTTTTAAAACGTGATTACCCAAAATAAACTAAGGGTTCCGTATGAAATAATTAGTTAGATTCTTCTTATTTACTTCTCATCTATATATCACTTAGTTCGGATAGAACTATTTTCAACCATACTTCTCATAAGGACTCATTTCTTCATGGAATAACTTCAAAAAAGATGTTTGGCCGGATCTAAAACTAGATACTTCAAAAACCAAAAACATGATTAGCGATGTCTCCGTCGTTAGCGAGGGCGCCGTGGTGATTTTGTGAACTTAAAGATCTGCTAGCTTAGTCTTTCGAAGGTGCTTATAGAAATAGGGTTTGCGTATATTCATAGGAGTGTGTGTGCGTATTGGGTATTTCCATAGCATCAGATTGGAGCAAGCAAGTCCTGAAGGAGGTTCACAACGCCATCAATGGATTCATCACAACAGTGGAGGCCAGATCAACACCCCCCGCCGCCAAGTATGTATCTCCCTCTCGACGCTCCCCAATTTATCCAAATCATGATGATTCGTTTATCCGCCGCGCCTCCGACTCGTCAACTCTTCAGCCTGTGGAATTCAATGATCAACCCCTTGACCCCCCAAACGACAGTTCAACCCAGCTAAGATCATTTTTTTGGAATATGAGGGTAAGGGTGATCCGACTCATTGGTTGTATAAATGCAATAATTTTTTTTTCTAGCTAAGGAAACCAAGGAGAACGGTCAGATTCAATTGGCCTCATTCCACCTCCAAGGAAACACATTGACTTGGTTTATTTGTTGGGAGAAAGAACTTGGCCTCAATTTTTCAGCAGCAATTACCAGATGGTTTGGTTCTCCATTACAACACAACCATCTGGGTGACCTAATTGTTACACGCCAATTGGGAGATTTGGATGCCTACACAAAAAAATTCATCTCCACACTAAATATGGTGCAACATCTTTCACCTCAACAATAGGTAATACTTTATACTCTGGGTTAGCTCCTTTAATACAACTGGAAGTTCAATTGCAAAATCCTTGATATTTGGAAACTGCGATGGCTCTCGCTAGATGCCTCCACTTGTCAATGAGACGACAGTGATCTTCTAAGGTACATCTCCGCCAAAACGCTAATATTCAGATATCAGTTCATGGACTCACGGGAATTACTACTAGACCTACAATGCAATTGATGATATCAATTAATGGCACAAATTTGCTTGCACTAGTGGATTCCAGATCAACACATAATTTTGTGGATTATGAAATAACACAACGCTCAATTTAGAAGCCTCTCCTGTACATTCGTCTCTCCGAGTAGCAGTTGCCAACAGGGATCATATATCAAATGTTGGACGGTATGATGATGTTGATTTTACTATTGCAAAAGAGAACTTCATAGCAGATTCGTACAGTATTAAATTAGGAGGCTATGATGTTGTTCTCGGACTAGACTGGCTTAGCTCACTTGGTACTATCATTTGGAATTTCAATAGACTGACTCTGAAAATTTGGCGAAAGGGACAACCGATTATTTGGCACAGTCTGTCTAAAGGAGATGAGCTCTCACCAGGTATTAATATCCTATATTCTAATCCTCCAATGGAACCAATACTGCAAAAATTCCAGAAACTCTTTCGGCAACCTTTCGGTCTTCCACCTCAGAGACGCTACGACCATCGTATCCATCTGAAGGACCCAACTACACCCATAGTTGTTCGTCCTTATTGTTATCCACAAATATAGAAGAATGAGCTGAAAAGGCGGTGTCATGCTATGCTCTCGCAAGGTATAGTCCGCTATAGCACTTCACCTTTCTCATCTCCTATTATATTGGTTAAAAAGCAAGACAACACATGGCGGTTTTGCGTTGACTATAAGAGCACTCGATGATAATACGCTTAAGGATAAGTTTCCTATACCTGTAATCGCAAAGTTAGTGGATGAGCTGAAAGGAGCAAAATTCTTCACCAAATTGGACCTTCGATCAGGTTACCACTAGGTACACATGCATCCATCCGACATAAAAAACGGCTTTTTCGGGACACACCATGGAAACTTTGAATTCTTGGTGATGTCATTTGGTTTATGCAATGCACCTTCTACCTTTTAAGCCTTGATGAATGATATTACGGGACCATACCTACAAAAATTTGTCTTGGTTTTCTTTGATGACATCTTGATTTACAATAAGACTTGGTTTGAGCACTTGAATCATATTGAGGAAATCTTTAAAGTGTTAAGATCACACAACATATTTCTCAAAAAAGTCTAAGTGCCTTTTTGGACAATCTCAAGCTGGAATATTTGGGACATATTATATCTGATGTAGGAGTTGCGGTCGATCCGAGAAAAAAATACAATCGATTCTGACATGGCCGCAACCTACAACCTTAAGAGAATTGAGAGTATTTTTGGGACTTGCGTGCTACTTCCGGAAATTCATTATGAATTACGGTACAATCACTTGACCACTAACTAATCTTCTTAAAAGGACTCCTTTCATTGGACTCCTCTCGCGACCACTGGCTTTGAACACCTTAAGATGACATTGTCTTCAACACCGGTACTTTAGTTACCAGACTTCGATAAACTATTTATGATAGAGTGTGACACATCGAGGAACGGGCATGAGAGCTATTTTACATCAAGGGAATGGTCCGGTGCCTCCTTCCGTAAGAAGATGCCTCCAAAATATAATAAAATGTAGCTTATGAAAGTGAACTTATTGGATTGGTTACCGCAGGTTAATCGGAGACCATACCTATGGGGGCGCCTCTTTATTATCAGGTTAGATCACTACAACTTGAAATATATTTTTGAGACCAACGCTTATATGCAATTCCTCGGCCTTTGGTGGGTTAGTAAACTGTTGGGGTATGACTTTCTTGTTGAGTATAAATCGGAAAGAGCAATGTGGTTCTTGATGCACTTTGTCTCGTCAACGTAATGTGGACTCTTCAATAATGGCTATCTCGGAAATCCAATTCGAGTTATTTGATCAACTAAGGGAGGAAATAGACTTCAGTGATGAAGCCATTAGCCTCTTTGACTCTATAATCAACGGGAAAGACCCCTTGCGGGAGGTACGTGATGGTTTAATCTTATTTAATAAAACGGTAAGGCTCTCCCCATCATCAAAACATCTTCAGCCGATTCTCCATGCAATTCATGACTCAGCTCATGAGGGCTCAAAAACACTACACGATTTCGTCGAACCTTCTTTGTTAAGAATGATAAACGTATCATACAACAATTTGTCAATGAATGTTTGGTATGCCAACGTAACAAAAAAATGCAAACACTTACATCCAAATGTGCCTTCTCCAACCATTGCCAATACGGGCGGATCCGGGAAGACATATCTATGGACTTCATTGAAGCTTTACCAAAAGTTGGAACAAAATCGGTAATACTTTTACGGTGGTTGACCGCATATCCAAGTATGCTCACTTCATACCTCTCTCTCACCCATACACTTTGCAACTTTTATCGCTCAAAGTTTTTTCTCAGAAATTGTGAGGATGCATGGACTGCCTAAATCAATATTAAGTGGCAGGGATGTGGTTTTCACTTGCCAGTCCTGCAGGAGCTTTTCAGATTATCAAATGTAATGTTAACACCTACATCAACTCATCATCCTCAAGCTGACGGTCAAGCGAAGTGGTCAATAAAATCATCACAATGTACCTACGTTGTTTGATCAAGATAGGCCAAAGGATTGGGTAAGATGGCTATCTTGGGCAGAATTTTGTTATAATTCATCATACCATGCTTCAACAAAAACAACACCATTTAAATTGGTCTATGGACGAGACCTCCGGTGTATTAGAGGGTACAACCGGGTGAAACTACTCTTCCCGCGGCTTGATGCTATGTTATCCCAAGCAGATACCTTCCTTGAAATGCACAAAGGTTCGTCTACAATTAGCCCAAGATTACTATCGTAAACATTTTGATGCTAAACACACGGAACGTCAATTCAAAACTGAAGACTATGTTTGACTCAAGTTATTATCAAGATCGGGCCGCCACTATCTCATCATCATATAAAGGCAAGTTATCTCCTAAATATTTTGGGCCTTCTAAAATCAATAAAGCCATCACTCCTTTTACATACGAAGTTGGAACTTCCATTGGGTACCCGTCTACACAACACTTTTCATGTTAGTATGTTGAAACCACATTGGGGTGCAATTCCATCAGAACACGCCGGAATTACCTCGCCTACATGAAGGTACACCGGTCCCGAACGAGAACTAAAGTTGAAATCAAGAATCCGTCTAAGGGCAGCTGCGGGGAGAGACGTCACACTCACCAAAAGGATTCCTAAACCGACGAATCGTGGTTGAATATTTAATTATTAAGTAGCTTTAATAGGTATTTATATTAATTAAATTAGAATTAAGTATTGAGGCTAATGGGCCTGGCCCCTTAGCAATTGTAATCCCCTCATGTAAATATGGTGGGAGACCGCTTCGTGTTAATAAAAAAAAACAATTTAGGGTTTTACCCTTTGCTCTTGCCCACCGGCCGCCGCCGCCGCCCGCCCCCCCGGCCGCCGCGCGCCCGCCACCGCCCACGTGCGCCCTCCCGGCGCCGTCGTCCTCGCCTACGTCACACCCTCGTCATCTCTTCACGTTGATCGGTCAGATGAGCTGTGACATTAGTTCTTGCTATTACAAACATCTTTTTGAAGTAATATAGGGCTAGGGGCGTTTGAATCACTTAGTGCTAGGATTAGGTTTGGATATAGAACTAGATACATGCATGTCAGCGGGAGATAATGTTAAAATATCTTTTGTGTGTTTGGTTAAATATTAATTAGTCAATTATTTTTCTTTTAATTTGTTGATTTTAATTTTGAAGTTCTCAACGCTTTGTTAGTTAAATTAAGTAATAGCTTGAGTAGTAGGGACTAAATTAATCAATGCGTTCATTGTAGGGTTTCCTACTGTTTTTTTCACAGTGGTATAATTCAAGTAAAGTTGGTTTGTTTTATTTACACTGGCAACATTTCTTATCTTAATTGCTTGAATAGATTCTATGATGCCACATTTCTTATCTTAATTGCTTACTACACTGGCAACGTTTTGTTTACTATTTTAAAAAGATGGACATGGCCCACGATACATGGTCAGTCCAACACTCTATGGGCCGAGCCGTTGTAACCTACACCATCAATGTGCAGGTAGAGCGCACAATCGGAAGGACGACCCATCAATTCGGAGGTTCAGTCCAGCCCAGAAGCGAACCCGTGTGTCGCCGTGTCCGTGTCTCCATTCGTGCGTTGGAGGGGTGCCATGGGTCGTGTTAGCCGCCGACCGGCAGCCCACCTAAAAAGGCCCACGCAAGCCCGTCGGTCATCTTCAACCTCTCGCTTCTTCCGCCCCCGCCCCGCCGCCTCCGCCCCCCTGCGGGCGCGCCTAGGGCTCGCCGGAGCTCCCGGCGAGCCCTAGGGGCGCCGGCGGCAGTCCCTCCCCCTCCCCTCCCGTTCTTCACGCCGAAACCTAACCCCCAACCGGGCCCGGCGACCTCCAGCCCCTGCTCGGCCTTCTTCTCCAGCCCCGCCACCTCTCCGGCTCCCCTGCCTACCCATACCCGGCCGAATGGGGCTTTCCACGCCCGGAGTTCGGCGGCGCCCGCCGCCGAAGCTCACCACCGAGCCGGCCGCCGCGCGCCGCCGCCGGCCGCGGCCAGGCGGCCGGGCGCGCAATGGTCGGGGAGGAATGGAGGAGGGAAAAGCCGCCGGAGGGCGGAGCCCTCAACGCTAAAGCGGCGGCGGCGGCCGGGAACCCCTAAAGCGGCGGCGACGGCGCGGCGGCGGCAGCGGCGAGGGTGGGCGAGATGCGTCGTTGATTAAATCGTCACCGGCGGGCTTCTAGCGGGCCATGGGCCAAGCGGCCGGTGGGTCGGGTGGTCGGCGGGATGTTATCTGCCCGACCGGCTAGATATAACATTCCCGGGTGCCATCGTCTTCCCTCCCAAACCCAAGCACACCAAATCCCCCAATTCCCCACCCATCCCCTCGTGGCGTCTCTTCACAAAAACAAAAACCCTTCAAATGTGACAAACATTAGTTACCCTTAAGAAATGGAACCTTTTTTTTAGAGGCATTATATGTTCTCGCATAAAATATTTATGAAAACCCTTCGCATGGGACAAAACCGTAGCATGAGGAGGAAAAAGGGTACACCTAAGAGAAATCCTAGAATTGCAAAATCTGAAATGAGAAATGTTTTGTTGGAGGAGGTTACTCGAAAAGGTAAGTTCAAGCTATTACAAACATCTTTTTTGAAGTATATAGTTCTAGGGTTTTGGTTTCCTCTCTCTCCTTGCATGGTTGTGGCGACCAAAAAACGAAATTAGATGAAATCTTTGAAGGGACTAGGATAAGTTGATTAGGGGAACATGACTCTCCACTATTGAGCCCCATGTCTTGATTTTTATGGTCTACTAGTTAAATTTTAATTTGAATGAGGATTAGGTTTGGATCTCGAACTACATCTATATATATGCATGTCAATGGGAGATAATGTTATTTTTTCTTGGGTTAGGTTGCATATTTTAGTCAATTATTTTTATTCCATTTTGTTGATTTTAATTTTGAAATTCTCAACACTCTATTAATTGAAATAAGTAATAGCTTGAATAGGGACTAAATTAATCAATACCTTTATCGTAGGGTTTGCTATTGTTTTTCTTTACACTGGTAATTCAAGTAGTTTTATTTACAATTTAAATTGAATGAATTCTATAAATTGAATGAATTCTATGATGCCAGATTTCTTATCTTAATTGTAATGTCTGTGTTGCTACACTGGTAACTCAATCTGTTGTTTACTTGTTTTTTTCGTTGCTATGTTAAAAGATGGACATGGCCCACGATATATGGTCCAGTCCAACGCTCTCTGGGCCGTTCCGTTGAAGCCAACTTCCCACCATCAATGTCCAGGTCCAGCCCACAATCGGAACCCCCATCCATCAATTTGGAGGCGAAGTTCAGTCCAGCCCAGCCCAGCTCAGAAGCGCGTGACGAGAACCCAATCCATCCCTCGTGTCGTTGTCGTCGTGTCACGTGTCTCCATTCGTCCCGAAATCGAAAATTTCGGTTGGCGCGGGGATCGTCTCGTCTTCCCTCCCAAACCCAAATTCCAAATTCCAAATCCAAATCCCCCAAATTCCCCAATTCCCCACCCATCTCTCCCCCCCGCGCCTCCTTCACAAAAACAAAAACCTCCCGCCTCCCTCTCCACCATTCCAGATCCCTCCAATTGCCCCCCAACCTCACTCCGCTCCGACCACCACCAATCCAATCCCCATCCCCTTCGATTCGCTCCGACCGCCCCACCAATTCATGCGGCGGCGATAATGGTGCGTGAGCTCCGCGTCGACTCCTTCTACTCCCGCCTCCGGGCCGCAGCATCATCCGCAGCAGGCTCCTCCTCGCCGCTCCTGATCCTCCCATCCGCCGCCGACGCCGACTCGCTGTGCGCGGTCCGTGTGCTGGCGCACGTCCTCTCCGCCGACTCCATCCGCTTCTCCATCTACCCTGTCGCCTCCGCCGCCTCCGCCAGGTCCCTCCTCGCCTCCTTCTCCACCTCCTCCGCGTCTACCCCGCTCTGCCTCGTCCTCGTCAACTGGGGCGCGCACCGCGACCTCCGCGCGCTGCTTCCCCCTCCGCCACCGCGTTCGTCGTCGACTCCCACCGACCCGTCCACCTCCACAACCTCTGTGCGCGGAATGACCGTGTCGTTGTGCTCTTCACTGCTGATGACGAGCACACTGCGGATCTGTCTTATGACTTTGATCTCTCCGCGCTTGCTGATGCTTCTGACCTCGCTGCTCAAGCCAACGCTGATGACCACCTCCGTGGCGCGGCAGCTCCTGACTCGGATGCCTCCGATTCGGAGGATTCCGATGAGGATGAGGAGGATGATGACGGTGGTGGCGGTGGTGGGGGGAGGAGGAGGAAGAGGCGCCGTCTCTCTGATGATGGTGATGGCCCCGACGCCGACGGCGACACTGACCCTGTGAGGCTCTTCGCGAGGCTGCGCCGGGAGTACTACCGCCTCGGCACGTTCCACGGCAAGCCGTCGGGGTGTCTCATGTACGACCTCGCCCACGCGATGCGTAAGAACACCAACGAGCTCCTCTGGCTCGCCTGCGTCGCGCTCACCGACCAGTTCGTCCACGACCGCATCACCAACGAGCGCTACCAGGCCGCCGTCATGGAGCTCGAGCAGCACATCAACGGCTCCGGCAACCTCGACCCGTCGGGGGCCGGATCCGTCGTCACGCTCAAGGACGGCACCAAGATCCGGGCGCCTGAGGCCTCGCGCATCGCCTATGAGGATGAGCCCAGGCTCATGCTGCTCAGGGAGTGGAGCTTGTTCGACTCCATGCTCTGCTCCTCCTACGTCGCCACCAAGCTCAAGACATGGAGCGACAATGGGCTCAAGAAGCTCAAGCTGCTGCTCGCCAGGATGGGCTTCCCGCTCGCCGACTGCCAGAAGAGCTTCCAGTACATGAGCATGGAGGTCAAGCGCAAGATGCGGGATGAGTTTGACCGCTTCCTGCCAGAGTATGGCCTCACTGAGTTCTACTACCGGAGCTTCTTGAGAGTGCATGGGTACAGGTCCAAAGTCTCTGCTGCGGATGTTGTGTATGGTGTCACAGCGTTGCTTGAATCACTGGATGCTGCTGAGTCCAAGGACGCAAAGGGGTCTTCAGCCGCTGAGCAGTTTTGGGTTGCGTACTCTGCATTGTCACTGAGCAATGCCGATCAGTTGAGAAAAGGGATGAAATCTGCAATTGAGATACAGAGGGCGATACTCAGACAAGGAAGCTCGGCGATTACCAAGACAGGGTTTATAAGGAGTGCCAAGAAGTTCCGGTGGGTGAAGCTTGATGACCCTGTGGACACCAACATGCTTTGCCATCCGCAGGCACTCACCAAGTTCTGCTTCTTTCTGCTGGATGCTCTAAAGGAAAGGGGCGCAAGGATGAAGCCGCTAATCTGTGCTTGCTTAGCAAAGGTGCCTGAGAAGGTGCTAGTTGTAGGTGTATGTGGGAAGCCAAGGCTTGGGGCTGTCCAGGGGAATGCGTTTGGTAACGCTTTCAGGTCTGCAGCGGAGGAGATTGGCGCGGACTATTTCCATGACATGTTCGAGTCATCATGGATTGTTCTGGATGTTGTTGCTGTCAGTTCTTTCATGATTCGATTGACGGAGAAGCTATGATCAGATGGCATGAGCTTTGTATGACGCGGATCATTCTTTCAGTTCCTAGGATGGGAGACTCAGGCATGATTCTTTTCAAATAAAGGTGCTGAAGGTCAGGTGGTACATGATATGCATATTCCTAAAATACCAGTCCACCTGCCATTTCACTAACCTAGTGGTAGCAGGCTTGACAGATATTCTGCTTTCTAAGTTTGAGCTGCCAATGATCATGACTTCAGAAAACTGAGAAAATGAGTTTCCTCTGTTTTAATGCCCCCATTAGCCAATGATAGATCTATAGGTTCAGATGCAAATCTGATTCTAACGTAGAGGGGCAAGGTATATTTGTTTACTGTTTTCTTTTATCTGATAGAATGGATGACTGTATCTGTATCGGCATAAACATGCTTGTGAACATTTGTTGTATTCAATCTTGTACCACAAGTTTCTTGAAACCCTATATAAGTTTATAACATTTGTGAGCCTGCTCTTGTTTGTATGAAATACAAAGCTTTCTTATGAGCAGATATGTTCTTTTCTATACAAAGTATTGCTGAAGCAAGTTTTAAGTGGTCACTTTCTTTTTGTCAGTGTGGTTGGCTGTAAACCTGTACTATGTTAATCATGACTGTTGCAGTGCTTTAACAAACTTACACGGTTGATATTTGTACAAAGGACTGAAGGACTACCATTATATCAGGTATGTCATATCTCCTGGTCCAAGGTAGTTCAGGTAGTTACTCTGGAGCAGTACTTCCCTAATGCTCTGGCCTCTGGGCAACTGCTCTTTAGTGCCTTATATGTTTTCTACAATCTACTGAGAATAGGGAGCTGTTATGTAACAAAGTCCTATGGTTTTTGTTGAGTTGTAATTGCTGTGTCCATCCACTATGCTAGAAGCTAACCATTCAGTCTTGAGTAGCACTGTATCCTCATGTTTCACAGCACAGCCATAATATGTGACAGTTTTAGTAATTTTACACACCACAGGAAAAAAAAAATTGGATTTCCCAACCAGCTATTGCAAATTCATGATTCTGTGATGTTTATGATCAAAATAGTAGAGAAGAGTTCCATTTGCTGCTGATTAGTGTTAAATGAAATGCTAAATTGCTAATGTTTTCCTTTGCACTTTTAGGTGCGTGTTGTAACAGCAAGCAATGTTGGCCATCACAATGTGATCTGAAGCATTAAAAGTTATTTCAACTGCAAATTTGATTTCTCGCGTGAAATTTCTGTAGCATTCTATGGTTGGCACTTGCAAGTTTTTGTAAACCGGAGATGTTTATTTCTTAGACGGGAACACAGACTGTAGCTGAAGTGCTCAGAGAAGTCATGACTCAGGAACTCTGTCCAACTGAATTAGCTATATTTCTGTCTCACCATGTAACTAGTAAACTGAATTTTCCATGTTTTCCATTCTCCTTCATTGCATGTTATATGCATGTTGTTTTCTAATTAGTTTGTTGCAGTTGGTCATGTAAAATTACAAGAACCATATCCCTGTTTTCTGGAAGAAGATTGATATACTGTTTTCTAGAAAGATTAATAAAGTAGTACATTGTTACCTGCTGAGCATTTTGCTGGGATAAATATACTGGCAAGTCTGAGTACTTGTATGGATAACAGTAGCAACAGTGCACCACCCATGAGGCCATGAGTTCCTAGAAGGCACCGTGTTTTTTTTTTAAAAAAAAGGACTGAAGGAGTACCATTATATCAGGTATGTCAGATCTCCTGGTCCAAGGTAGTAGCTACTCTGGAGCAGTACTTCCCCAATGCTCTGGGCAACTGCTCTTTAGCACCTTATATGTTTTTCTACAATCTACTGAGAATAGGGAGCTGTTATGTAACAAAGTCCTATGGTGAGTTGTAATTGCTGTGTCCATCCACTATGCTAGAAGCTAACCATTCAGTCTTGAGTAGCACTGTGTCCTCATGTTTCACAGCACAGCCTTAATATGTGACAGTTTTAGTAATTTTACACACCACAGAAAAAAAACTGGATTTCCCAATCAGCTATTGGAAATTCATGATTCTGTGATGTTTATGATCAAAATAGTAGAGAAGAGTTCCATTTGCTGCTGATAAGTGTTAACTGAAATGCTAAATTGCTAATGTTTTCCTTTGCACTTTTAGGTGCGTGTTGTAACAGCAAGCAATGTTGGCCATCTCAATGTGATCTGAAGCATTAAAAGTTATTTCAACTGTAAATTTGATTTCTTGCTTGAAATTTCTGTAGCATTCTATGGTTAGCACTTGCCAGTTTTTGTAAACTATAGACGTTTATTTCTTACATGGTTACACAGTACGTAGTTGAAGTGCTCAGAGAAGTCACGACTGAGGAACTCTGTCCAAGTCATGACTCAGGAACTCTGTCCAACTGAATTAGCTGTATTTCTGTCTCATCATGTAACTAGTAAACTGAAATTTACATGTTTTCCATTCTCCTTCATCGCATGTTATACTGTTTCTTACTAATTAGTTTGTTGCAGTTGGTCATGTAAAATTACAGAACCATATCCCTGTTTTCTGGAAGAAGAATGATATACTGTTTTCTAGAAAGATTAATAAAGTAGTACATTGTTACCTGCTGAGCATTTTGCTGGGATAAATATACTGGCAAGTCTGAGTACTTGTATGGATAACAGTAGGCGAATGTTAACGGCCGACCGGTCCGGCGCGAAACGTCGCGCCCGACCAGGTCGGCCCAGCCCGCAGCGGCCCAAAAGCCCGCCGAAGCCCACCAGCCGCCCGACCGAGGTTGAAGATGACCGAGCTCGCGCCCTTCTCGCCGTAGCTTTAGGGTTGGAGCTCGTCGCCCGCCGCCGTCGACCTCCCCTTCCCTCCATGCCTCCCCGCCATAGAAGCGCCGCCCCGGCCGCGACACGCCGACACCCGGCGGCGGCGGCGCTTCGGCCGGCGGCCGGCTCCTGGCCGGGGCGCCGACTCCGAGCCTGGGGAGAGAGAACCATCCGGGGCTGGTACCGGTCGGGCGGCGGGGAGCGGAGTTTGCCGGAAGCCGGAGAAGACGGCCGCCGGCCGAGGTGGAGAAAGAAGTGTTTGCCACCCGGAGGTGGAGAAGAAAAGAAGGGAGGGGGCGGACGCCGCCGGCGCTTAGGGCTCGCGGAGCTTCCGGCGAAGCTAGGGGTCGAGCCCTGTTCCGCCGGAGGAGTTCGGCGAGCTCCTAGGGCGCCGCGCGGGGCGAGGCGGGCAGGGGGGCGTCGTCGTCGCGAGGAAAGACCAGGATGGCGACGCGCCGCCTAGCCGGGCCGTTAGTCGGGCCGCGTGGTCGGCACTTAACACGACCCATAACAGTAGCAACAGTGCACCACCCATGAGGCCATGAGTAATGAGTTCCTAGAAGGTATCGTGTTTTTTTTTTTTTTAAAAAAGAAGGAAACGTGTGTTGTTGGCCTGCAAGTTGAAAGCTACCTGCTGAAGTGATAAATTGTGGGCTTTATAAATTCTGGCCCAGGGCCTCAACCTGTTTGGGCCGTGGCCGTGTCGACTACAGAACAGGAACAGCCAGATTTCCTATTTTCTGTTTTCACCCCTCTAATCTCTGCAGTCCGAATCTGTCGGCGGCGGGTGAGGATTTCGCCGGCGCCTGCCCGGTTCTTGGCCATGGGCACGCTTCGCTGCGCAAATACCCTTACCAATCCGCAAGCACGGCACTCCGTCGCCCCAGAGCGGCGGCCCATCTCCACACCACCGTGGCACCGGCGCCGTCTGCTTTTGTAAGTTCGCTACCTTCCCGTGCACCTGCTTTTGCTTTTATTTTGTTATTACAAATACAAGAATCACTTTTTTTTTTCCACTATGCATTACTTGCAGTGTCGCACAATATACATGGCGTTAGTCTAGAGGTGAATCTCGCGGCCATTCTTGAGTCTTGACTCTTCTTCGGTAATTCTGCTTCCCTTCTGTCAAATCTTTTCTCATTGCCTTTAATAAAACACTGACCGAAAGGTTGTCAACCTATAACAACCAGCAAACCCAATTTTCCAACGCCTAACTCGTGTCTTCCTGTATTTGGGGTCTAAAGATGATGTCCAATCCAATGTCAATCATGGTTGACAGTTGCCGGCTAACTGTTTAGCTATATGTGGATGTGTACATGTCGGCTCTGTAAACAACTGAGTCTTTGATGATGACTTGACATCCACCTACACATTATTGTCTCCTGGTACTCAGCCCTGTCCTCTTGCTTGATTTTCTTGTTGGAAACAGTCGAAGCTTATTATCTGTTCTTCCTATCAGATATCATCAATCTGATTGCTAGCAGTAACCTCGCTACAGTTTAATTTGCATCAAATAGAAAGACTGCTTTCTGCTACATAATCCACATGTAACTTATTGCCTAGGCACTTCACCTTGGGGTTTTTAATCTGGTTTTATGACCTGTTGCCTGTTCTTTAGGTTAAGCTGTCCATTCTAACATCTAAATCACAGAAATTGCAAATTCATTGCCCCATCTGATGATTTCCACCTTTTTAGGGTGATGGTACTTTTATTCCTATATGAATGAACATGGATTTCAAACAATTAGTGGCCCAATGCTAATTCATTACTGCAGGAATAATTTGGTCCACGCTCCACTTAAAAACTTTGATAGTGACACAGATAATTTGGTGCCCTATGCTAATTCATGACTTTTTAATTTGTGTCATGCTATAACTGCACCTTCTTGTTTTCTTCATGAAGATAAATATATATCAAATACGATGAGACTGTCAAATGGCTCTACTCTAGAATTCAATGATACAAGATCATTCTACATGAATGTTTTCTATGAGAAAATTATGGCGCTTGGATCATAATGATAACCAATTAACCATTCATCAGTCAAGATGTAATGGTTAAGCAGTGAGAGGTGCCTATTACAAGGTACCTAATTGTTGGCGGGTACTTAAAAGTTCGTGGACCAGGAACTGATTCTAAAATTAAGTGGAAGGGTATATATTGGTAGGATTAAGGATGGTTCCTTTTGCTCCCCGGGTTCATCGAACAAGGAGGCACCCAGTCCATTTGACCCAAGTCCCAATGCTGACAACGCTGCACCCATTGTCACCGCCTGGCTCCTGATACTGCATCCCCTGCATGCATGCGCTGCTGCATCCCTCTCCCTGCCGGCGGTGCCCCATCTTTCTCCTGCTGGCTGCTGCATTGCGGGATAGAATGGAATCACCTGCTGGAGCCTGGAGCGGAGGTGGCGCTGTAATGGTGCAAGATCAGCTGCGCATACAGCTGGTTCCTCATATGGCTGCAGCGGTGCTGAGCAGCAGGGCTCAAGTGGAGGACCAGCTGATCTGCCATACAGTTGCTTCCTCACGTGACTGTTATCTAAGGTCTGTCTTTGGTTTTGTGATTTGTCTGATGAGATGGTTATAGTTATTCCTTGGCCTCATTCTTGTGGTTCAGATGATGAGATCAATTTGTACGTATTGGGTGATGCTCATGCAACTGCATCAAAGGGGTGGACGATTATTTGGTAAGGCAATTTGATTGATCAAATGGCCATTGGGACTCTAAACACAGTATCTGCATCTTAAGTATGAACAGATCATGCATGTATAACATGAGGTTCAAAAAGATACGCACTAATATTATTGTTTCCTGACACCGTAAGTCCGTAACCATTAGCCTTGCTGCAGGGCAAGCATTTGACGTCACACGCTGCGATAGAAATTGGACAAGGCCTGCACACCTTCCTGGAGATGGTGACCATACTCAGCTCTGTTTTCTGCTGGAATATACGCCGCCGTGGTCATTGCACCTGTTGCTGGTGTGCCGGCCTGAGGGTGCACTGTCTTCAAGGCTGCAGCACTGTCCTCACGTGTGCTGCCTGCGAGCCAAATCTGGTGGGTCCCTCTATCGATTTTCATGTCCATGGGAGATTACTAAACTACCATGCTTACCATAAATCATCTATTTTTTAATCAACAGGGTGGGTTCTCCCAAACACCATAACAACTCTCCTTTTTTTTTTTTCCAAGATTTTCCATTTTTAGTTTGTCCTCAATTCCTCCTGGTTTGTCTTACCCTGTTGAAACCTAACTGAACGGTTTTCTTATCTCAAAATGATCAATTCGATCTATGATGACAAATTCATATTACTTATATCCTATCTTTTTGATTGAATTTTATAGATGGCTCTAAGTTGTGCCAAATGGATCAACATCTTACGATCTTAATCAACCTCTTCTTGCACTGGAGGCTTGGAAGTTGAGTGTGGAGCACGTAGCTGGTAACATGGCGTTTCTTGTACCTCGAATGCCATATCAATACTATTTATTTTGCTTTGGTAGCGAAAGCCCACATTTAGTTGGTTAATTTATGCCTTTGGTTTGTGAGAAATTGAGAAGGATTTGAGGATGATTAAGTTATATTGCCTCTTTATTGCATAAATATACATCAATGAGTCACCAATAGATACTTCTTAGGCGGAAGCATCTCGATTGAGCAACTGATACAAGTGGAAGATATGTAATCAGCAGTATAAGGCAATGGAGTAAAATAGGCAAGCTTGTACAAGTTTTCTTACTAAAACTGTCTTCAAGAGGTTGTCGTATGTGCATTTGCATATTCACTAGTTAATTTTAGTAGTCCAATACAGACATTACATGTAGTCATAGCAGATGCTCCTTTCATTTATTTCTAGATTCTGATAATAGCAAACTTCATCTTATTTGTATCTCCCCTTCTGTAATGTGCCCCCTGTACACATTGATGCGAAACCTAGCAACTCCAAGAAGATAACTTATTTGCTTATTATGTAAGAGTTCTCTGTAACTAGCAACCATAGAAGGTAAAAATATTATTGCACTCTTTTTCAAAAATATTATTGCATGATATGGCAGTTATTTTTCTACATCCAAAACTATTTTATGAAATGTAAATTTTAATGTGGGCTTTGTCTTGGTGTAACTTGTGCCTAACGTTCTCATTACAATAAGGTGGATGGGATAGGAATAGCAAGTTATTTCTGGAGGCAATGGCTGTGGACTGTGGTGGTCATACTCAACAAAAAGAGATGGCTAGGTGTGTGGTCCTAGTCTGGTTTGTAGTTGGGATGTAGCTACTAACTCTGTTGTCATACTCATAATTATGCTGTATAAATGTACTTTCATGTGAACTAAGAAAATAAGATATGGGAAAGTTAAAGTTTGTATAAAGCTGGTATTTCTGAAACAATATTTTGAATCAGTAGTGCAAGTTGCAAGGTGTTCTCTTATAATGTATATGCCTTTGCTTGATGCTCTTGCAATGGTATAGATTTTCTGTTGGGTCTATTTCTCTATTGGTGTCACATTCCTGCAACAGTTTTTTGTTTTCATTGCAACCTTGACTTAAGTCGTTAAACGTCATATTTACTTTTGCAATTGTACCTCTCATAGACTGCCTTTAATTAGAGGTAGAGTCAGGCCTGCTGGGTACCTAGAACCTAGAAGTCTAGAACACTATTGGATGATTATCCTAGTAAAACTAATGTAGAGATTGTAATGTCACTTAACCTCACATCATTCTCAGCACTGATTCAGCTCATTGTAATTCCAACGGCTGGGCAAGTTTTTCCATGGCAGTTGCACAAGAATGTGTAACCAGTAAATGCCATTTTTTCATGTGGTTGGTCGCGCATAATGAGTGCTGGACTGCAGATCGTCTTGCTCGGCGTCGTCGCGGTCTTCAGCATCACTAGAAATGTTTTCTGGGTGATCAGGAAGAGGAAACCATCAAGGCATCAATCACCTGCTGGTTTCTTGTTTCTCTAGGCAGTTTTGGTTTTTGTTTGTTAGTTTGTGTGGGCTTGTTGTGGCCATGTGTGTTAGGGTGTGTTGAGGTGTTATCTATGTTGTTTGGGTTTTTTGTACCCCTTTTCTTTCTTAATATGAAAAGATAAAAAAGATACCCAGCTCTCCTGCGTGTTCAAGAAAAAAAGTTATTCCATGGCAGACAGGGTTGGGTGAAATGACTGATCACTGATTCTTGGAAACAAGTTGTGATACTCAGACATACACATGTGTATATATGTCTATGCACATAAAGATACTCACACAACTAATAGGTATTAGTTATGACAAAATCCGTGTTTGACTGACAAAATGGGAACAAAAACAGAATATGTGATGTGTTTGTATGATATACATTAAGAGAGTAGTTTCTGAAAAATTTGTTACATCAAGCCATTTATAACAGACTAAAATCCTTATTGAATCAGTGCTATTTTAAATCATACTCCTGATCTCATCACACCATAGACTTGCATCATAAACCTCGTAGTAGTGCTACGTCGGGATGGCAGTTGACCTCGTGATAATTACATGGCACCTATGTGGTAGATGACTAGATGTGTAATATATAGATGATAGACTTTGCTTGTTTTCAGCTTTCTATAATTATTAATACAATCATGATGATATATTTCCTGTGAGATTAACACACTTAATGGGTGCCCGAAACCCGCAGGCAACCCGTGGGCACAGGCACAAAATTGCACCTGCAGGGTGTGTCGAGGGCGGGTGTGACAATATTTCCCAGGTGGTGTTGTGGGAGAGTATTTGCTCTGTCCCCACCACACTCGTCCTGTTGCAATCCCTAGTTCAACGGTTTTTGTGAGTTCTACAAAGTACAATTTTGGACTAGAAGTGTACTTTTAGTTAAGTGAAATCTTTGTTCAAACAAAATATTCATGCATGACATTATTCTGGTCATCAGTTTTTTTGGTTGCATCATCTGCCCATTAAAGAGCAATTAAATAACTGATAATGACACTATCCTTATGTTACGGATTCCCTTTCAGATGCATTGTATGCTTCTCCTGAGGACTGAGGGTATCCTTTATGCATCTGTATATAAAACCAATGTAGGCCTCAGAAAGAAATAGTATAGGTCTGCATGAAGAGACAAAAGTTGAAGCCTCTACGCTTAAAGACTCAATTTTCTGTTGGTGTTGATGAGCTGTATGGTTAGCTTTGCACTAGAGACTTCTGAATTGTTTAGAACTGAAGATCAGTGGTCATACTGAACTGCCTGTCAGCATGTAATTCAAAATTTCAGGAGTTAATGGTTTTCACTTTTCAGACAACTTGAACTTAAGATTGAGTTTGCCTGTTATAAGAAGTTCAGAACAGACATGTAAACCTTTTTTTTTTTTGATGAAATTAACACCGACCTTATCTCATTATTTGTATCACTATGCTGCAAGAAGTTTCTTTAAAAGGTAGGGTAGCTTGCCTATGGCGTCCAGAAGTAACATAAATTGACCACTCATGGCTGATACTCAATTCCCATCTGCGGATTGGTTGTGCACTTGTGTTGGCAGTTTGGCACATTCCCTGGGGCAGTCAGTTATCTGTTATCCATATTTGGTCCTGCTTTGGTCCCATTTGCGGATTGGTTGTGCACTTGTGTTGGCACATTCCCTGGGTACATTATCCATATTTGGTCCTGCCTTGGTCCCTCCTGTACTCTGATGTCTCTGTCTTGTTTGAGATATATGCTTACTGTGCCCTCTGCAGGTACGAAGTTGTTGGATGCTTTGCATGGATAGGTTAAACATGCAGTTATGATGGCCTTGCCTTCAGTGGTGGAACTTGACTGGAAATTTAGAGAGACCACCACTTGATATAGTGAGATTACATGAGAAAAAGGGGGTCAGTTCTTTTTTTTTTCTTCTGGAATCCAGGGGGGGGTCAGTTCCATGCTTAAGCTTCAATTTAGCATTGAGGCCTAATGCTTCCCCTATGGATTAGCAAAAGTGACGGGAGCCATGGCCCACCCTGACCATCACTAAGCTCCATCCATGCTTGCCTTTAATCAACATACAACACATACACATGAAGATCGATCAAGTTCAGCTAGTGTTTCATATTTTAGTATGAATCACTGAAGAATGTGGAAGGATTGCCTTTTCTGGCTTGGTATACAGATGGCCCTCACCCCTTAGTCGCCTATCTGGCAGTGGCAAAAACACAGAAGGTTGCCGTCCCTCATTTGGTTGAAGACTTAATGATATCAGTTGCCTAGACTATGACTCGACTTAACATTCCTGTCTGTGGTTGGTGCAGAACAAAGCCTCAACGGTGCATGCTGATATGATTTCTGGTCCAGTGCCATCAGATATTCTGATCTGGGACATCTAGCTGCACCAAGCGAGCTGGGTCAGGTACTCTCATCAGGTGTTTGACATTGGGATCTCAGAGACAGGCTTGAAGGTTGTACGTACAGGCAGCACAATCAAAGCTTGAGATGTCATCGGCCTAAGCTTGCTCAGTCAGGTCAGTTTTGACCTCATCTAACGACCTAATATATCTTTTAAACTGGACGTTTTTAACAAAAGAAACATACCATTGATTTGTGAAGTTTAGACAAGGCATTTTGTTGCAATTATTCATGTCATGGTCAGTGTCTAGTGCCAGCAGTTGTGGGTTCTGGCTTATGCTGTTTTTTAATCAGCAGTATGTGATTACCTTGTTGTGCATTGTAGGTTACATAGAACTCTGAGATATGTGCATCGACTCTTGGAGATTTTTCTGTTGTTCTTCAAATGACAAAAAAAGGGACCATATACTGAAGGACACGTCAATAATGTCTTAGTAATGGAATGCTGTCATACATTCTCTGAGATTTTGAAACACGGGTGAATGGCCCGATCGAGAGAAAAAAACATCGTCAGCAGTCTGAGTTAGACCTTTGGATTCAGTTTGACGTATATCTAACTAGCAATGCATTTCTACTTATGTTGAGGACTTGCTACTATCTAGGCGACATCTATGTCAATAGTTTGCACTTTGCACCATGGTTTCAAGTATTATTTGTATTTTTCATTGCAAGTTGTTGCATAAATGCTTTAACACTTATTCAATTTTGCATGGAAGCATTAAACATTTTAATGGAAAAGGAATGATTTGCACTAAATGAATGTGGGCTGTGGGGTAGTGGTGGGGGTGTGGTTAGGGAAAGCTGGTCATCTTTCTTTCTGCACTAAATGTGATCAGGGACCATCTGCTTGCCGATTGAGACTGCAATTGCATCACCTCTCTGCAGGTTCATTTTTCTATTTGTTTTTATTTAATTAATTAATTAATTATTTATTTATTTATCCTTGAGTACACCTCTCTGCAGCAGTGCAGCTTGTATATATCTAACAGAATAAAATAGTATGCTACTGCCATTCTGCATTCATATTTGACGACCCTAGAAAAGAAGTGTGGCAGCCAGTCATGGCATGCATGGTCTACTCCATGCTTGGTAGAGAAATGGAGCCTATATGACTTGGTCAAGAGCGTGGATATATGGCTGGACCACTCAATTTTAAGTTCTTGTTGAGGTGAACTTGGGTACCTATTTTTTATTTTCTTTATTAAATTAAAAGACACCTAGTTTATTTGAGCTTGGTTGATTTTCCTTTTATTACTCCATGCTTACTAGGCATAGATATAAACTTTAACTATATACATATATAATTAAGTAAATATACATTTATTTTGTTTAGAAAAGGAAAAAAACTCTAGCTCTATCAATAGACATACACAAACCGTAAGAGGGTGAATAATTGTGTATTCCTCCAAACCCCTAGAAGGGTGGGCAATATAGTTAGCACGCATGGGCCACATGGGCCTAGCCTCATGGGCCTTAACTCATATACACTAACACCCCCCCGCAGAACTACCGGCGCGGCGGAGATCAAGATCGGACATGAAATCATCAACACACACAGGACCCCCCGTCTGCCACAACTAGCCACCGGCGACGAGGCCGGATCGAACTCGAGAGAAGGTCGATGAGGGCGGACCCTTGGTGAAGATGTCCGCAAGAACGGGAGGTGGTCGGTACATGGAGTACCCAACAGCGCCGATGGCAACCAAGTCTCGGACAAAGTGCAAGTCGATCTCCACATGCTTCGATCGGCCGATGCTTGAACGGGGTTGGTGGAGAGGTAGACGGCGCCGACATTGTCACGATGAACAAGTGTGGTCTTGGTCAGGCGGGCGCGGAAGTTCGGCCAAGAGCGACGAAGCCGGAGGCCTCCGCCACACCGTTAGCAACAGCCCTGCTCCGCCTCGCACCGAGCGGAGACAACCGGCCGCCGCTTGATGACCAGAGGACGAGGTTGCCGCCAAGGAAGACGGCATACCCGAGGTAGAGCGGCGAGTGTCCGGACAGCCCGCCTGGCCGCCGGGCAGACGACGAGCTCGAGGGAGACCGTGGAGCATCAAAGCCGTAGTCAACAATTGCCACCTAACATAGCGGAGAAGGCGCTTCATCGCAGCTAAGATGGGGTGCCCGTGGATCATGCATGTGTAGACAGACTGGCCGAACGGCGCACGCCGATGTCGCCCGGGTGAAGGTGAGGTACCGCAAGGCACCAGCCAAACTCCGGAAGGCGGTAGGATCCGCCACGGGGTCGCCTTCACGCCAGGACGCCCCGTATCAACGGGAGTAGCACGTGGGTGACACGTCATCTCACCGCCGAGGATGTCCGTAGCATACGCCGCCGGTGCAGAACAACCCCCGAGGGGCGAGTCTCCACGCGAACCCCCCCCGAAGTGGTGAAGTGGACCAAGATCCTTCATGGCAAACTCCCGCCGCAAGGCCGAGATGACACGCCGGAGAAGTCGCGGGGAGGGGGGCCGTGAGGACAATGTCATCAACATAGAGTAGCGGGTAGGCGGCCTCGGCGCCGTGGCGATAGACAAACAGAGAAGTGTCCGACTTGGCCTCTCGAACCCCAAGGTGAGAAGGTAGGTGGCAAACCGAGAGTACCAAGCACGGGGAGCCCGCTTCGCACCATAGAGTGACTTGTTGAGCCGGCAAAAACCGGATCAGGCCGATCGGGTCGACAAACCCCGCCGGTCGATCGCAAGAACTTGTCTCGCACAAGGTGCCATGTAGGAATGCATTCTTGACATCTAACCGATGCACCGCCAAGAGCGAGAGAGAGCAAGTGAGAGTACTTTTGTGCGCCTTTGTAAGCAAAGCTTGACCACCGGATGAAAGTCTCATCATAATCAACCCCGGCGCCGGGTGAAGCCTCGAGAACCCAACAGCCTTGTACCGCTCCGGTATCGCCATCACCGACGCCAGTGCGTCCATATCCACTTTTTGCTCAGGACCACATTGCCACCGAGGACGCGGCACAAGGTCCCATCGCCCGTTGGCAAGAAGAGCCTCATGCTCCTTCTTCCATCGCCGCCGCTAGGGATCCGCCAATGCGGCGCGACGAAGGAGGGAAGCGGAGATACCGGCGGATCGCCGGTGGTGGAGAGGGGTCGCAGATTGAGGAGAACCCCCGCCGCATGGCGAGTGACCATCGGGTGAGTGTGACGGGGTCTCGGCGAACAACACCGCGGGTGGTAAAACCGCCGGGTAGCCGACCGGCCGTGGTGGAGGCGGCGGTGGGAGCCGCGCCGTTCCGAGGCACCGGAGCCGGGCGCGCGACGAACGTACACCTGCTGCCGGCCGCCACGCCGGGTCCCGTCCCGGGAGGCACGGCACGGGCGCCGGGCCGCTGCGGCGCAAAGGGGACGCCGGGCCGCGTGGCGAGGCCGTGAGACTCCGGGCCGCGGCGCGCGCAGCAGAGTCCGGGGGCCGCGCATGGCGCAGTGGGGCACCGGGGCCGCGTGGCGCAGGTAGAGACGCCGGGGCCGCTGTGGCGCGCGCCCAGGCTCGGGGCCGCTGATCGGCGCAAAGGGTGAGCCGGTGGTACCAGTAGAAAGAGGCCGGAAGGTAATCGGTGGCTGAACCACCGGGTCAAGAAATGGGACTCGCCTCGCAGAGGTGGAAGGTGGGAAGAGGAGGAGTAGGGAAAACCGACTCCGTCAAGACAACGTGCCGGGAGAGGAGAACCCCGGTGGGAGGAAAGGTCGTAGCAGCGTACCCCCTTATGGTCAAGGGAGTAGCCAAGGAACACACACCGTGTCGAGCGGGCGCCAACTTGTGAGGAGCAAGGCGGCAAGTGTTTGGGTAACAAAAACACCCGAAGACACGGAGGTGATCGTAGGGTGGGAGGGGAACCGTAAAAGAGCGTGGTGTGGAGTGGGCGCGGGGCAAGCGGTGGAAGGGAGGCGGTTGAGCGTGGTGGGTGGCGGTGTGGAGGCTCTCGCCCGTGCCTTGAGGCGAGAGAGGCCCGAATAAGAAGTGTGCGCATGATATCGTTCGTGGTGCGGATCATCCGCTCGCCTTGCCGCTTCGGGAAGAAGTATACGGACAAGACATGCGCGCAATGAACACCCCGAGAGAGGAAGAAAGAACGAGAGGCGTTGTTATCGAACTCACGCCCGTTGTCACACCGGACGGCCTTGATGGTGAGACCGAACGAGTGGACACCCGGGCAAAGAAGTGGAGTAGGGTGGGAAACGCCTCGGACTTAGCACGCAGCGGGGAAAGTCCAAGAGTAATGAGAGAAAGCATCAACTAACACCGGATAATATTTGAGCCCGTAAATGCTCGGTGACAGAGAGGTCCACAAATCACGGTGTACAAGATCAAAGGCATGCGTAGCACGCCAAGAAGAAGAAGAAAAAGGAAGTCGAACATGACGGCCGAAATGACACGCATGACAAAGATGCTCGCATGAGTACGCAGAGTACAAGGGAGGTCTCGCACCACGACCGAGCCCAAAAACGTCGCGCCGGCCGATGACCAAGCCGGCGGTGCCGTGGTAGAAGACGGCGTCCACGGCAAGAGCAAAGCAGCCAGAAGACGGAAGGCGAAGAGTGTAAAGGGGTCCCGTGCTCTCACATCGGAGGAGTGGTCGCCGGGAAGCCAAATCCTTCACAAGATGACCGAAGTGTCAAATTCGACCGAGAACAAGAGTTATCGCCAGATAAAGCGTCGAATAGAAAGAAGATTGTGGACCATCCGAGGGGCAACAAGAACATTCGAAAGACGAAAAGACCAGTGGTCGTAACCCACGAGGTGACCGGAAGACAGAACCATTCCCCACCATGATAGAAGAAGGGCAAGAGGGGTGGGGGAGGTCGAAGAGTCGAGTATACCGAAGATCCGGAGTGGTGTGGTAGGAAGCCCCTCGAGTCGGAATCCACTCGGGCCGGCGGTGTCAACCCCCCCGTCTTTGGCGGATCGCGCCAGATCCGCCGATTCCACCCCGCCGCATCGACAAAGTGGAGCCGGAGGGGCCCGAGAAGCCGGGCGACTGGAGGAACGCGGAGTACATGGCGGCCGACCGAGCGGAGGTCGCGCGGCTTCCGGCGCCCGCCCGGAAGGGCCACATGGAGATGCGCCCGACCGGGGTTGTTGAAGGAGGGCCAGCCCCTCCCGAACGGGAGTGGAGCGAAGGGGCGAGTAGGGACCGCCGGACGCTCAGGACGGGCGTGGCCGCCACCGCCACGACCCGCCATCGCCATTTCCGGGCACCGCCACCGCGGCCACCGCGACGACGACGACCACACGGCCACCCCACCACCTGGGCCCGGGAGGAGGGGCAATGACAGCACGGAGGTAGAGGAAGTAGCGGCCAGAGGACGAAGAGCCGGAAGTAGGACGGGTGGTACGGCCCCCATCCGGAGCTCCTCAAGGACCCAGGTCGTCCCCTGACCGCAGGAAGGTGGGGAACGGTGTCCCACGGGTGATCCAAGTCCTCGTGAGCGAACGCCCATTGAGGCCGCAAGGAGGTTGAGCACCGTGACACGGTCGCCCAAATGGGTACCCAATGTCACGGAGAGCGCCGGCCTTGGTCTTCATCCCGCCGGCAGTAGTCGCCGGGCAGAGGTCCCCCTCGCAAAGGCACCTAAGTCGGCCTCGAGCCGTGGAGACCGGCCTCGGGCGTTGCCGGAAGAAGTGCCTCGATGGCGAGCCAAGATCGCGGAAGTGGCACCGTGGGCCCGCACGGTGTCCCGGATCTCGAGGGAGATGGTCCCAACGATCCAAGAGAGGGTAACGCCGCCGAGGCGCCGCCACGCCGCATCCCGCGCCGCAAAAGGGTGTGTCGAGGCGGACGGTCGCCGATGGCGAGCGGCGGCGCGCGAGGAGCATCCGATCACGCCAACGAGCGTAGGAGGTGTGCGGGAGTCGAGCACAACGGTGACCAGTTCTTGACGTCGCGACCCGACTACCGGGAGGTGGAGGTAGGTGACCATGGGATCGGGTCGGGTCGACGTGTGGTGGTGGAGAGGGGTCCCGGAGGTGGCGGCCCTCCGAGGAAGAAGTGGCGCCGTGCTCGCGAAGACGATGTTGGGGACGGAGGGGAGGGAGTGAAACCGCCCGCCCTCGCCACCCGGGCGAAGCGAGCGTCATGCGGCCAAGGCCACGCTCCCAGCGAGGGCAAGAAGACGAACACGCCCGCGCCGGAAGCTCGGACCTTTGCCGCTAGAAGGGCACCCGCAAAGCTCCGATCGGGTCCGGGAGTTCCATCAACACACACCTTTGCCACGAAGAGCAGAGCCACGGTGAGCGGACGCGCCGATCGGCGGCGGGAGCGCCCGCGACGGAGAGCGACGCCCGCGCCAAGCGCCGGGCCCAACGGCCGCGCCCGATCGGGCAGAGCGCGCCCGCGACGGATGGGAAGCAGCGCCGCGGCCCCCGGCCGCAGATCTGCGTAGGGAGAGGAAGGGGAAGGAGGAGAGAGGGAGAGGAAGGGCTGCTCGCCGGAGGAGGCGGCGCCGGGTGGCCGGCCGGCCATGGGAGGAGCCGGCGGGGAGGAAGGGGAGGAATTCCTAGTCCGATACCATGTAAGAGGGTGAATAATTGTGTATTCCTCCAAACCCTAGAAAGGGTGGGTAATATAGTTGCTGTACATGGGCCACATGGGCCTAGCCTCATGGGCCTTAACTCATATACACTAACACAAACAAAACACTCATTCAACTGATCTGAATGCATCTCAGTTATGCACAAGAAAATATCCAATACAAGTAACATAATTACATCATCTTGACATGCTTACATATCATTTATTTGCCTATTTGGTCATAATTGCTTATTCTCTTAGAGCATGCTAATAATATAACCACTGCTGACCGGATGTACATTTACAGCCCTAGCTGGTTGTAAACTTACATATCACTTTTCTTCTCTCTCCTACATCTTAGCATAAAGTCTACTTATAACCCTTTATTAGAGCCTAGCTACTTGGTTACAAGGGCTAATTGTTAGCCAGCTAAAAAAATAGCTAAAATTATTTGCAGCTCATCCAAACAGGAGAATAATATGTGGGCTAATTTTTAGCCAAGCCTACCCAACCCAACTCACGTGGGGCTGTCGGCTATCATGTTCGCTTCTTTCTTGGAGCCAAAGCACTAAAGCAGCATGCTGGGAACTGAGCAAAAGCCATCATCGGAGATCTCCATCTGCTCGGCGGCCTCGTCAAACAACCACTTCTCTATAGAGGACAGCTGCTGCAGCTTGGGCTTGTGGTTGTGGTAACCGCCTTGTCCTGTCAACACCTGCTGCTGCTGCTGTTGTGGTGGTGGCATCAGCAGTGGCACGTCGTCGGAGATGGTTGTTAGTGCACCGCCGGACTTGTGATCGAAAGGGTTGATGTCGATGACGGAGGAGGGCTTGATATTGGTAGCAGCGTCATCCTGCGTCGGGGAGCTCTTCATGAAGCCGTTGAGCAGCTTGGATATGTTGTCCATGCTGGAGGCGTACGGCGATGAGGTGTCACTGTTGGTGGCTGCGAACGGCGGCGAGCACTGGCCGGTGAACTGGGTGACCTCATTAGCCGGAGCTGGTGTGCTGCTGGTTGGGCGCGCATAGCTGTTCTTGGAGAGGGTCCTGTCATCGTGATGGCAATCGGCATGGCTGGCGGTGGATGGAGATTCGGAGGGTGGTGGTGGCGCAAAGATGGCGTGGATGGCTTGCTGCTTCTGGAGCTTCTTCTTGAGGTGGGTGTTCCAGTAGTTCTTGATGTCGTTATCGGTTCTCTGCGGGAGGTAAGACGCAATGGCAGCCCACCTGTTGCCCAGCAAGGACTGGAGGTGGACGATGATGCCTTCCTCGTCGGGGGTGAAGTTGCCGCGGCGGATGCCGGGGCGGAGGTAGTTGGTCCAGCGGAGGCGGCAGCTCTTGCTGCAGCGTTGGAGGCCCGTGTTGATGGGCACGGAGCGCCAGTTGCCGGGGCCGTTCTCCTGGATGTAGGACACCAGGATGATGTCCTCTTCCGGTGTCCATGGCCCCTTCTTGATCCCCACCTTGTCGCAGCACGGTGGCCTGCCCATAGTCGATCCGGCCACTATCACTAGGCGGCACTAGCTAAGGTTGTCTCCAGCGGCCGGTGCCTGGCTAGCTGCCTGCAGCTAAGTTTCTGGAGTTGTGCCCATGAAGTGTGACGGTAGTACGTTATATATATACAGGAGTAGGACGACTGGACGAGAGAGCTGCGTTTAGTGACGACTAACGAGCTCCTTTTACTGAGCCATGCCTTTTACTAACCAAGCCTAGGTTGCTAGCAACCACACATGCGTGCTGCTGATTTGCTTTCACTCGTGCCTAAGAGTAAGTAAAGTAATGATTTTGTTTTCATTCTTCACTCATGTCTAAGAGCAAGTAATATATAATAGTGTACATGAATGCTTTCCCTTTCTGCCAACACCGTCACAAGAATCAGAAAAATTTGACCCAGGCCCACTTTATTAATGTTTAAAGTAAGGATCACCTATACAGGAACTGCAGTTTGCTGATGTTGATTATTACTGCTATTACTGTGTGAATTTGAAAGCGGCTTTTTTTGAACACTCGAGGCAATTTATTCCGCCATCTTGTAGAAAGAGGTCGCCAGAGTTCAGAGTTGGATGACAGGTATGTTCCATCTACATACTTAGTATATGGTTCTTGCAAATTTGCTTTCACATTATTATTACTTTGTCTCTCCAGTCATCTCCAACTACATACGTTGCCACCTCTCAGGTAAAAAGAAAATTCATGATGTCCAGAATAGGCGAATTTGTCTGAATTTGATCAGTGATTTGAGTAGAACAAGCACTAAATTTGAGTACTAACTCAGGTAATCATATATAGTAGCCGTCGCAGAACATGCATGAACAGCAAGAGTGCAATCAAGTTAATGCATGGACCTGGCTGGCCCACACACCTCTGTATGATGGAGTTCATGAGTTTATCAAGTGAAGTAGGTCCACCCTCATAACATGCAGCAATTTGCAGTGTATGGTAGGTCCACATTTATATATATACACGCATGCAATGCGTGCGCCTCCAGCCCATGGAGCCACTGCAAGTCTGCAAATTTTATGGAGTTTATATTATCTCCACACATTATGGAGCAATTTGCAGATTTTTTCTTCCTCTTCTTATTCGTTTCTTGTGTGGATCACAATAAAATCGATCGATCAGGATCTCGTCACTCTTGAACCTTGATGATGCCCTCCATTAATACTCACTGCAACTAGCTGTATATGTAGTATATATATGTGTCTCTGATCTCTACACAGATATATCCGATAAAGTATAGACTATAGAGTATGTATGTGTACTATAGACTCACAAGTCACTACTATTTATAGAAATGTCTCTTTTTTCAAGTCCGGTCAATCTAGAACGGCCACTATAGTTTCCAAAACGACCCGCATGTAGAAATTGATTTATATGGGTAGCTAATATTTTCAGCCACCTCTATAAATAATTTATTTGTGGGTGCCCTCTAGATCTAGCCATCTCTACAAATTCATTTCTAAAGACAGCTCAGTAAAATTATATATTTAAATTTGATTTTTCAAATGATATATTTTGGATAGAGAAACTACCAAAAACAAAAGTGGTAGATGTAAAAAAAGTTATAGAACATTTTTATTTGAAATCATCTACCCATGGAAAGTTATGCTTAAAGTTCTCACATTTGAAATTTAAAAAAATTTAGATGACTTGAATGGAGAAATGATCAAAACAAAAGTTATAGACCTTGAAAAGTTATAGAAATTTTAATAGTTGACATTTTTTTTAAATTTTGAAATCAACTATCCATTGAAAATTAAGTTTGAAATTCTAACATTTGACATTTGAATTTTTGAAACGACCTTGGATGGAGAAATGACCAAAATGAAAGTTGTAAAATTTAAAAGTTATACAACTTTGTAGTTGATAATTTTTTTTTTTTGAAATAATTGGATGATGAGTATTATACAATGAGGAAGAATATCTCATATATATGAACAGGAGTGAGTGTGGAGTGGTAACAGGAGTAATGCGTGAGACATGAGGTACTCCCTCCATCTCAAAATTGTTGTCATCCTCGCTTCCCGAGAAGTCAACGTTTTCAAAATGCCGGCAATTATATATTAAAATATATAAATATGTATGCTAAGTAATTAGTATCATCGGAAAGATCTTTAAGTCTAGTTTTTAACAAATTTATTTGGAGATTTAAATGTTGCACGTATTTTCTACAAACTTGGTCAAAGTTGAGAAAGTTTGACCGACACGCATCCCATAGTGACATCTATTTTGAGATGGAGGGAGTACGTGGGTTGGGTACGAACTTTTTTTTTTTTTTTTGTACAACAAACAGTTTGAAAACTGACGTGACTTTGTGACTTGAGCTCGGAGCCCACGTGGCTGCCTGGTGAGGTCTTCCGTGATTAAATTTGTTTAGATATTTTTTTTAACCTTGATCTGTGATTTCTAAACAAAAAAAAAAGCCGTTTTCTATCCCTACATATAGGTAGGGACAACTACTCCCTCTATCAAAACAGAAGCTAGTCATTCTCCCAAGAAATCAACTTTTTGAAATTTTGACTAATTATATATAAAAATATTCAAATTTGTAATGTAATATATGATTAGTATCATTAGATAGATCATTAAATATACTTTCATCGTAAACTTATTTAAATATATAAATATTGCACGTTTTACAAACTTAATTAAAGTGTTGAGGAAATTTGACCTGCACAAATATTTTGTGACGATTCCATTATAGGAGAGAGGGAGTAGCTGTGAGTGGCGATGCCACGGTGTGGTGACGATACGCCGACCGGGGGGTTTTTTACCGGCCGGTCCTATCAAACCGCGGGCCTCGGTTTTTGCAAACCGGTCCGGTTACCGGTAAACCGGACGGTTTCTGGGACGGTTTGAAATTTGAATTCAACTGAATTCAAACGGGCGCCGGGCGAAGCGGTAAAAATCCGGTAAACCGGGCGGTTTTGGAATTTATACCGCCCGTTTTGAAGCGGTTTACCGAGCGGTTTGAGCAGCTTTGAACGGTTTTTCAAAATTCAAAATGTAATTTTTTATAAAATGCTAAAAAATTCCTAAAAATACTTCATGATTTGTAGAATCCAATGATGTCAAAATTACTTAAATTTGAGTGTGTTTAGTATGTTTTTCGACCTTCATGATTTAATGGGCCTTAATGGGCGGGCTGTGTATTTTTTTTTCTTTTTTTTTTCAAACTTAGATTTGAAATTTTTTATACCAAACCAACTCCAATTTGACAAATTTTGACGCCGACACGGTGTGGTGACGATACGCCTACACGGTGTGGCGGTGATATGTCGAGGTGGAGACTTGGAGTCCATGATTTGTGAGGTTGCGCATGCCCTAATTTACTGTTTCAGTCAATTAATTTAGAGTTGTGAGTTATGACAGTGTACATTCCAAAAAAAAAAAAAAAAAAAAAAACTACTACTGCAGTCTACAAGAGTTGGCTCTTGAGACATTCTGGTGGCTCGGGAGTTTACTGCTACGGAAGGTTAATTACGGTTGCCAATGGAATTAATACTGATGTGGCAACCCGAGAAGAGGTATGTGCAAGCCTGAATATTGTAACAGAATCTGTGAATGATAAGTACTTGGGTCTACCGGCGATGGTGGGAGTTGATCGAAGTGATTGTTTCCAACATTTGATTGATAGAGTCCGGTCAAAAACTAAAGGTTGGAAGGAAAAATTACTAAGCATGGGTGGTAAAGGAAATTCTGATTAAATCAATCGCCCAAGCCGTGCCAGTATATGCAATGATGGTATTCAAAATCCCAAAGAAACATTTGCAAAAAGGACGTCAGATGCCATAGCGCAGTTCTGGTGGGGTGATGACGATGATCATAGAAGAATACACTGGAAAGCTTGGTGGAAATTATGTATTCCGAAGAAGAGAGGAGGTATGGGTTTTAGAGACCTAGAAACTTTCAATCGAGCACTTCTAGCTAAACAAGTATGGAGATTATTACTTGAATCAGAGTCTTTATGCGCAAGGGTTTTAAGAGCTAGATATTATCCGGATGGTAAATTATTACAAGCAAAACAGAAGAGTGGGAGCTCATATACATGGCAAAGTATACTTGTTGGACTAGATTGCTTTAAAAGAGGATACATATGGCGAGTAGGAGATGGGTCCCAAATAAATATCTGGGAAGATAGTTGGATCCCAGCCAGTCACAATCTGAAAGTCCTAACACCTAGGGGTCACAACTTGGTTACAACAGTGGATGAGTTGATTGTTCCTGGGATGAAGATCTGATAACTAGCATTTTTTGGTCTGTGGATGCCAATAGAATTCTGCAAATTCCTCTAGTGCAAGGAAGACAGGATGTGGTTGCTTGGCATTTTAACAAAAATGGTTATTTTACAGTGGGATTTGCTTATCATACGCAATGGCTCCACAAATTTGGCAAAATAATCTAACCCACCAGGCAGGAGGATCGGGAACTGAAATAGTATGGACAAAATTGTGGAAGATGAATGTTCCAGCGAAAAAAAAATTCGGCTGGAGAACTTTGCATGGTCTGCTGCCCTGTCGTGGAGTATTAGCAAACATGCACATAGGAGAAGAAAGCAGCTGTCCAGTATGCCGGCAAGGGTGTGAGGACATCAAGCATGCTCTATTCTCTTGTGAACGCGCAAAGGAGATATGGTGCCTATTGGGAAGTTCAGAGGAAATTAACAGATTTACCAACACTGATCGATCCAGTTCAGTACTGATGGCCGACATGGTGAAAAACTCGAAGAATGTCAGGCATTTAAATCAGGTGGGCTTGGCTGAACTGATTTTGACTGGAGGTTGGTACATATGGTGGGAGCGAAGAAAGCTTGTCCATGGGGATACTATTTAGAATCCAGCACGGGCGGCTATGTCAATTGCAACGCTGGTTACTAATTATCAGAAGGCTGAGATCAAGAATCCTAAAGTCAGGAAGGGTTGGAAGAAACCGCCAGAAGACTTTCTATGCTTGAATGTTGATGCAAGTTATAACTGTGAACAAAGCACAAGGAGTTCAGGGGTGGTGATCAGAGATGCAAGAGGATCATTCATAGCTGTTGTAGCAAAATATTATGAACATGTCTATGATGCTCATATGGCTGAAACAATGACGCTCCGAGATGGTCTTATTTTGGCACAACAAAGGGGATGCTCACGTATCAGACCCTCATTTTTGAGGATCCTTAATCACACGTATTTGTGCCAGGATCGCACACAAATACGCCCAATTAACATAGAGTTGATATCAAAAACCATACTTTTATTACTAAAGGGGAAAACACGTTACATAGCTCGGGTTTACATGCTTAGGCCATAGTCCTTATACCATATATCAGAGTTTCCTAATACAGCGGTCCTACAACGTCATGGTTCCATTCCTACAGGCAACTTGGAGTGCAGACAAAACCCTGGACTTCTTCCTTAAGCGTGTTCCTAACGTAGCTCCTCCGTGTAGTCGAACGGCTCCGTCTTCGGGTGTAGTCTTCCTGGCTTTAACCTTGCGTTGTCCTTGGTAGCTCCATCCTCGGATATACTCCAGCAACTTTATACCTAAAAAAAAATATAGAATAGAGGGGGTTGAGTACTTACGTACTCAGCAAGCCCTAATTTGGGTAAAGGTGGAGTAGAGTGGATGGAGGCTATATGTGGAACTGGTGGTGGTGGTATGAAGTGATAGGTGGTAGGGTAATTAAAGTAGGTATATAAAATATAGGGTTGGGCCCTACGAGGGAATTACCATCCTCGCTAGTTCCCGGTTAGTTATAATTCACTAATCACAAATACAACTTACCAAAACATGATAGTCGTGGAAGTCTAATCATAGGGGACCTCATCCTAGCATTGCCCATTCCAAGGACGTGGCTATTCGAATAGGTTCAGTAAAACTCTGCAGAGGTTGTACAAATTTCCCCACATGATAGGCGTAGTCGACACCAGGGCCAATGGCTCGACAGGCCTAACGAGACCTCGTACCCGAGAGGGCGCTACCTTAGATTTCCATATAATCCTACTACGGCTTCTCAGGGGTCGGAACCCACACAGTATTAGGATGATCACACGGCATCCCAAAATCTCTAGTGGTTGGATGATCACTCAGCATCCATGGATTATCACTCAACATCCAGTTATAATAAAAAGGGTGCTCGCACACGGCACAACAATATCTTTTACATGGAAGACCACTCAGCAACCATGCCGACCAGACCACGGAAGATCACTTAGCAACCGTGTCCTCTCCTGATAGTCCGTTGCCTACACCGGCCTCCTTAGTAAGGATTATACTTCTATCTAACGGGGTGTGAGATCAAGTCTACCCATATAGACATGTGGCTGTACGAAATATCTCACTAGGCGAGATGGCCTACGAACCGGTCCTTATGTGACCGAGGCAAGTATCTCCCAGCAGGAACCCACACAGGCGAACCTGCCAAGGTAATCCATCCCAAATGAATTACCTCACTCGCCCCCTGTCAGGTTTAGTGTCCAGTTTCACTATTTTAGTTTCATAATCATTATCTTAAATTCACAACACATCTCATAAAGGTAACCATTACCTTCTCATAATTAACAGTATCATAAACAATCTCATAATTCCATATTAATTCATGAGTGAGAATTTAAAGAGTATATAAATAAATTAAGATTATAAGTTGGTGGGGTTTGGATATGGCGGATTTATGGTGGAGGCTAGCAAAATGTAGAGGTGGCGGAAATGGAGTAATTAATGGAATGGTAATGTAGTGGATAGGTGGGAATTAGGACTTGCCTCTTATTTGCCGACGAGTATATCCAAGGCTTCCGATTCTTGTGCATCTGGTTCCTTTGTCCTCATGTAGCGGTGCTTCAGGATCCATCGGGTGCCTTCACGCCGTCTTCGACGATCACTACTACGCGATTAATATTACATTTTATATATATGAAAAAGAGAACAAACAAACTAGAATTTAAATGGGCACCAAATAATATGAACAAGGATAGGACAAAAGAGATGAATTTACAAGGATTTAATATAAGAATAATATGTGAAGTATAAACTTGAGAATTAATTTCTGGAAGACTTGAATGACAGAATTGGGATGGAAAAGATTAAGTAGGATCTAGAATGTACCTAGTTTATTTGTAGGAATTTTCTGGGACAGAGAAAGCTTCTTGCATGCATGTTCCAGATGTACGTGTCATTCTACCCAGCTTAGTTGCTTTGCATGGCACCGTTCGTTAAACACGCTCCTGTACTACGCCGTTGCCGTGTGCAGTTGATGCTTGTGATTTCACCTTCAAACACTATGTCACATACAGCCGGGTACCGTAGTATTGGCGTACGTAGTACGCTTCCATTGGCTCTAGCGACGTGCGTGGGGTCGGCAGGACAGGACGGCTTGAACGGCGGTGGCTCGCGGCAAGGTCCGAGGCGGTGGCGCGGCCGAGTGCGGCATCAGCTCCGGCGGTGATGCTTCGGAGCAGCACTAGGCCGGGGTGCTCGACGGCGTTCCCGCGGACCACAGTAGCGAGTACGGCGTCAACGGCGATCAGTTCTGGCGCGGACTGTGTCAGCGTGTGTCGGTCTCTGGTAGCTGGGCGGCGGCAGTGCCGACCATGGCTCCAGCTTGGCGTCCTTCGGCGGCTGGGCGGCGGCGGTGCCGACCATGGCTATCCAGCACAGCGAGAGAAGCAGAGAGACAGAGAACGACGTCAACGCTACGCTGCTCCGGCTAGTCCAGGGCATGGTGGCGTCCATGGCATGGAGGTGCTAGGACTCTCGGTGAAACTGCAAGCGAGCACGGCTCTAGCGCAACGAAGACAAGATCGCAGTGCATCCTTGCAGGTCATCGTGGAGATGGCTCCCGAGCACCGAGCTGCGAGACGGTGAGCTCGACCATGGCTGCCCCCTTTTATAGCCGGGAAAGGTCGGTTCAGCACAGGTGCGGTGGCAAAATATCTCGGCAGCCCGTGCTTCACGTGTTTGGAACTGAGACAGAAGAGAATGGCGGTGCTGCACAGGGGAGCCGATGGCTACAGCGATCATGGCAGCTATGATGGAGTTGGGCTTGAGCTGGACGACGGGAAATCTGGAAGGGATAAGGCCAGTGCTGGAAACGACATGCGAGAAGGTCGGTTCTCCGTGAATATTTTCCGGCAAGGTTTGGCAGGGCAATAGTAGCGCAACGCCCACGAGCGCATGCGTGCTCTAGTTGGTGCTGGCAAGTGGCAACGGCACAGCTTCTGCCGGCGTGCTTGAGCTAGCGTGTCGACGTGAATTGCGGCGTGCTTCAGCAGTGAATGGATACGTATGCGAGGAAGACGACACCAGGCTTCTGTGCGGCCAGTCCCACATGCAGCGAACGCAAGCTTGGGCTGGGCTGCTGGCTGAGCCGTGATGCCCAAAGGAAGCAAGCCGGCCGGACACAGACAGAGCAAGAAAGTTTGCAGGCGTAAAGCACAGGAGGTTAACTAGAGATTAGCTGCTTGGGTTTAACGAAGAAGATGATTTTCTTTTTTTCCATGGAACATGTATGCTTACACGTACATATACGTGCTTATATATATGTGTAACTATTTTTCATGCCCATATATATTCACAAATGTACAGGCCTTCTTTGTAAATAGATATACGTGTATGCATATATATTTGTATATATACTTATACACACACATATATTGACCCTTCTATATCCCCATAAATAAACTAGGACATAACCTAATTGATTTCAAGGTTGGATCTCAAAGATACATGATGGGTGGTGGACGATTGGGATAATTCAAGGATGGTAAGGAATTGTTCTTCAAGAAAATGGTCAAGGATATTTGGAGAATGTGTCAAGGAGGATTGTTCGGTGCCAAAATAAATCCTAGAGCAAACACACATGCAACATAACATTTAAACACTCAAGCAATCCTAACGTATTCTATATGGTGAATTTTTATGCAGGGTTTGGAAAGCATTTTATTTTGAAAACGGTTTCGCGGAAAATAAATAGTCAAGTTTTAATTTGTTGTAAAGTTTTAAAAAGTTCAAATTTTTAGTGAATTTTATAATGATGCAAAATACGGGTGTTACATCACGACTTTCGTTCAATCAGACTGTGTTGAAGTGGTAGAAACAGTACAACAAGGAGGTTTATCTCGCGACAGTTAGTGTCCCAATTTATGATGAGTGTGCCCAGCTTTTAGCAAGATTTTGTTTCAATTTCTATTGAGCATTGTGATTTTGCAGCCTCCGTCCCTCGCGTCGTCTCCCTCGGGGCGACCCGAGGGCCCCGACCGCCGCCGCCGCGAGCCCCTCCTCCCGTCGCCGGCCGGGCCGCCGCCGCCAGCGCCTCCTCCGGCGGCGGCGGCCGCGGTGGGGCTCAAAAGGCACCCCCGCGCCCCCGAGCTTCCCTCTCCCCCCTTCTTTCCTCGCCGGCGCCGGCGGCCGAAGGGCGCGGGCGGCGGATCCGGTCCCTTCGACCGGATCCAGCCCCCGTGCATCCGCCTCCTCGGTTCTCCATGGTCGCTCCGTCCGGATCCTTCGCTGGCGGCCGTGCCAGGTTGCGCGACGAGCGCGTCGGCGGCCGACCGAGCCTCCGCCGGCCGCTCCTTCGCCGCCGTCCGCTCAAGCCAAGGCCGGCCCGCGCTTCTCCCCGGTTCGCTCGCTTCCTCAGTACCGCGGTCCCGCCCGGTGGTGCCGCCCGACCTCCCGGCGGCCGGGCGCGCCTTCCGCCGCATGGCGGCGGCCGCCCGACGATCGCCGCGGACGCCACGCTTAGCCTCGGCGCTGAAGGGCTCGCGCCACCGCGCGCGACGGTTCCAAAGATGTGGTGGCGCCGCAGCGAGGCCGCCACCACGCCGCCCTTCCACGCAAGGCGGCGCCTACACCGCTGGGACGACGGGCGCGACTACTCGCGGTGGTTCTTATCGGGTCGCCGCGGCGCCGACATACCGCCGAGGTGACGGTGGCGGCACGGACGGTGGCACCGGGTGAAAACCCTCCCCTCCCGTGTCTTGCGCTTTGACGGCGGCAACGTGGCGCCCGCGTCATTACCTTCCCGAAAGGCGTCGTCATCTCTGTTCCATCGCCGCTACCGCCGGGACTCGGGAACGAAAGTTCCGATGGGTACTTCAACGCGGTAGCGTCGCCCGCGGCGCCATCCCCTTCTTAAAGGCCCGCTTGAACCCATCGAGCTCCTACGCCACCTTGCGCCCGCCACATCTTCTTCGTCGCCTCGCCGTCCCTCGCCCGAGTTTGGCACATTGCTCCGCCGCCCCGCCCCGCCGCCTTTGTTCGGCCGACGCTTTCGTTGCCGCCGTCATCGATGTGCGGCGAGGGCCACCGACGACGCGTTTCGGCAACCGTGTTTTCCTCACGTGATTCGCACGCGTTCCCCGGACTTGGTGGTGTGAAGTCACAACTTCGCCAAACTTCGGCGGCATTGCCGTCAACCTCGCCGTCTCGCCGGATGTCGATGCCATCGTTGTCGCCGTCGCCGCTTGCTTGGCCGTGGCCACCGGCGCCGCACTCGCCCGAGTCGCCTCGGGGGTTGACACCATCGCCTCGCCGTTGTTGTTGCTTGGCCGTGGCCACCGACAACGCACTTTCGGATCCACCTCGGGCAATTCTTTGCCGAGGTGTGACGCCCCCTGGATGCTCGGCGGTGCGGGTTTCGACGACCGGGACTTCCACTACATTCAATTGGCTTCTCCTGAGTTTAGGCCTAGCGTTGTTGCACTTCAAATAGTGTGTTGGGTGGCTCGGTGCGACCCCCTCTCCTTGTTTCCGATAGTCGTTGTTGTTTGTTTGTTGTGGCCACTTTCTCGTGGTTGGGTTGGGTCGTGTTGTGTGTGTTGTGTTCTATTTGTTCTGTTTATACTGTTTGTTTGGCGATCCGCTTTCTTCTCTTAATAAAAAGACACGTGAAGACGTGTTCGAGAAAAAAATTTCTATTGAGCATTGTAATAGAGAAGCAAATAGTGTAGCGGATAGAATAGCTAGAATGGCTATGGAATCAAAATCTTTATGTAATTGGGTCGATGAACCCCTAGAGATATCTTAGAAGCTCTCGGTGAAAGTGCGCCAGATGGCTTCCCTCAAAAAAAAAAAAAAAAAAATGTGCCCCTCCGACAGCTGATTCAACATGTAGTGATCGAGCTATGTTGTCAAAAAAAGAAAAACACGTAGTGAGCTAAATAGTGATATATACTCCCTCCATCTCAAAATAACTCATCATGTTGACTTTAAGATATCATGTTTGACCGATCGTCTTATTCAAATTTTTTATATAAACATCTTCCATTTTGATGTGATTTATTTTATTATTAGAGATACTTTAATAATAATTTATTTATTTTCTAAATTATATAAATAATTTGAATAAGACGAAATGGTCAAATATGATGTCTTAAAGTCAACATGATGAATTATTTTGAGACGGGAGTATATAAATAAATAATGTTGGATCCGATGCACAGTACAGTGTGGTGTGGCCTGGGCCATGCCCTGCCACGGCACGTGTACGACCCTGCAGTAGCTTGCTTTCTGTGGGAATTTGGGGTTCCACGTCCTCACTTTTCTCCCATTTATCTATAATAAATAATAACCCCACGTGCTCATTTATGTTGGGAGCATATATCTATACTATCTTTCCTGGCGATCCTATTCGGCTGTGCGACTGATAAATCCAGCTGATGTTGTTGTTTGAAAGGAAAATACTGTATCCCGACTGATAAGCTAGGTTAATAAGTTCAAACGAATTAAAGGATATTTATAATCTAATTTTGTATGTTAGAAGACAATTTTGTTATAAGGAACAAAATTTCTAGATCCCAAAACACTACGGCTCATGTTCTTGCAGGGGGCAGGCTAGGATATCGGTGGATGCACATTCCATTCCCTTGTTGTAACTTGCCTTTGTTCTCGCTATATCTCGAATTTGTCGGTCCAAACGGACTCTTGACCCTTAAAGGTGGGCAAATCTTTGCCCACATAACAAAGACTTTGCTGTTGAAGTAATATAATTGTGGTTGTTATAAAAAAAAAATATTAAATTGATGAAAGAAAAGGAGTCTCTCCTTGCATTTAATCGCGTGTCATCGACCACCCATATCCGTACTGTTACTACTGTTAGCATAATTCGATTGCTGTTGTTGTTGACCCCCACACCGGTTATGTCACAGATATAAGGTATTCCCTCAATCTCGTTTTATTTAAAAATTTATGTAAATTTTTATTTCTTTTTCGTGGGTTGCTTTATTAATAAAAATTCTTCAAAAATAGCTTAAATTTGACTATATTTGTATAATTTTTTTAAATAAAACGAGTGGTCAAACTTGAAGTCATAAAAGTCAAACGACTTATAATTTGAAATGGAGGTAGTAGATTTCAGAGAATACACTAGTTTTAGAGGCGGGCGTCTTAAGAGACTTGTTTCTATTAATTAATATATTTTAAGAGAAGGTAGATTACACTATTTTTTTAGAGGTGGACGTTTCTATTAATATATTTTATAAGAAGGTATATTTTTTACATGTCTCGGTAGATGAGCCTGACTGTCTCTAAAAATTGCAAGGTACTTTTGGAGATAGAGAGATTTTTTTACGCCTTTTTAATAAAAAGAAGCTATCTTCTAAAAATATTTTTATATTAGCATAGACGACTCCATTTTACTCCAAATCCTACACCCTATACTCCCTCCGGGATGGTATTAGAAGTCGTTTTGGATAAGGTTTGGATCAAACATCGGAAATATAAATCATCAATAACTTTTAAGTTGTTGAGTTTGTAAATGTAAAAATTATATGAGTAGATTTGTCTTAAAAAAATACTTTGATAAAAGTATACATATATCACATCTCCATAAATATTTTTATAATAATAAGAGGTCAAAGTTGTGTTTTGGAGACCGTGTCGCTGTCCTAAACGATTTCTAATACCATGCCGGAGGGAGTACACCACTATAAAGCTGCAACTAAATTTCGAGGTTATAGCGTCCATGATGTTCACCTTTCCCTATGCCACTTAGGTTTGGAACGCATTCCCTAAAAATGGTCTCGAGAAACAAATTGTTAGGAGTCAAGACAATAATAGTCAGCAAAAGTGCATATTCGAAGAATGTTGAATTCCAGATTATACTGCTGACTAGAATCATCAAATGGGGCCAGGCACAATTATAAACGGACAATCTCTCTCGAAACATTAAAAAAAAAAAAATCTTCACATTCTGCAATAACTTGATAAGTCCACTCCGATTCTCTTACATTCAGAAAGACTTATCCTTAGCTAAAGCCTTTCTTTTGAGGCAACCACAATTGTATTTGTCGAAGTCTACACAGATTGTCATCGTATTCTGAATCTCTGAGTTAGAAAATACGGTATCCCAACGTCAGATATGGTCAAGCCTTCACATCAAACGACCAGCGTAGCATGCTCGAGGATACTCATGCTGCAGCTGGGGCCACTGGACAAAGAACTGGTCAGCTATCCGTAGGTTGTACAACAGCAAACCACTCAATGACAGCTTCTTCACTCTTGCAATGCTTTCAATGTAGAAAATGGAGGACCATCCCAAACCAAGCACCTACAGAAAGACAGCAACAGGTAGAAAGTATTGATCAATGGCACAAGTCTCATGGTGTCAAGTAAGCAAGCATAGATGCTAGGCTGTTTCTTTAATAACTGAAGCTAGGCTGTGAGGGCTACCTTCAGAAGGAAAGCTGAGATGCATAGAGGAAAGCATGTCCCTGGACCATTGCAAAATATCTGGAGTATCACAAACCATTAGTATTTGAACTCATGCTGCAAATAGCTACCATAGCTTGATCTAGCTACACACCACTTGTGGTCTGATTCTTACTACTAGCCACATAGCATGCAATGTGGCTAGTAATGTTGTTGCGATGGATGTAATATAAGACTGGCCTACTTCACGACTACGATATATCTGCATGAAATGAGTGTTCTCGGCAGTCTTCATTCCATCGTTCTGAAAAGGCACTAAATATAATCATATTCCATATTTTAAATAGCCTAGCAAGTTCCCAACATAAATCATTGGATCAATATGGAACATAATAATTGACCTCCACCTTAATAAGTGATTGTTCATAGACCTGTGCCTTTTGAAGACTTATGTTGTCAGTAAGTGCAGCCACATAGTATCTTGGTGTGAACCTATCCTTTTGAAGTGTTGTTACAATATTCATCATTTCAGCGGTATGCCCTCCTAACAACCAAAACACAATAATACATGTTTCATCAAGCTACATATCTTACAACTTAGACACTTGATAACTCAAAGAAAGTACCAAATGATCTGGCAAGAGCGTGCAGAGGAGTCCAGTAAAATGTTATAAATACTAGTGATCCAATGTGTTAAAATAGAATAGAATTTCCCAATGGGAAAAAGGAAATCCAAGAGAAAAATAATGCATAAATATAATGATTACTAAGAGATACAAGTGTGTTTTGGAATACACTATAACATGATGAGATCCTGACAGTTTTAATACTGCTATCAAACAGGCCAATACATGCTAAATAGGGTGAAAAAGTATATGCAACTAAGACAAGATTTTGCAACACTAGCAAGATTTTGCGACACTAGCAAATTGGCATCAAAGATAGCATTTGCACATGAGCACAATAAACTGAAGGAAGTCAACCAAACTGCAAAAGGATTATTTAAAAATGCACCCTTCTTTGAATAGAAGCTGGAGCTGAAAAATCTCTAGTAGAGGCCACAAAAAGGGAACTCCTAACTCAGTTCAGGGTCATCAGAGTGGCACAATGATCACGATCATTCCTAGTGTACATCATATATGTGCTATCTTAGTTGAGAAAATCTATCTTATGAACTTTGCACATGGCACGAATATAGAAACAAGTAATTTAACCATGCACCAAACTTGTATAAATTGTGACAATGCCCTCTAGAAAGCAGAACTGCTGCAGCACAGATGCTATGGTTGACTGGGAGCAATAATGTTCCTGGGCAAAACAAGATTTTGTCCCACATTGTCTTCATGACAGTCTATCATGATCATGTCAGGAAAAAGCCAATTCCCATATATTAGTCTGAGACCAAGAGTTGAGCTTTTATTACAATAGAAGATCAACTAGCATATGAAGTTGCAGTTACCAACAATTGTCCAGTGACACCTTTTGAGTATATACCCAACCGTATCTAAAACTTTTCCATAAGGTATTTGACAGGCAAGACCACGATACATACTCACCGGAGCCAAGGACGATCAGACAACGCAATCCGGTGGTGTGCAGCCTTGACGTTGGTTTGCCATTGTGCCACAGCACATAGAAGAAGCGGACTGAGAGCACAGAGACGAGTACTGGAAGGGCATAGCAGGTGGCCACCATGGCATTGAGACCCATCTGCATCCAAGTAGAAGAGCGTGGAAGAAGTTTACACATCTATCTACAATATTACTTCTTATTTGGCCAGTGTCATCTTAACCAAAGCACGACATGTAAGGGACAAGGAATTCATGTCAAATTCAATGGTTCATCTAGTCATTCATGTGAAACTATAAACAGAAAAGAGTAAAACCATATTCCATATTCAGTACGGATGACATGTTGGAAGCCACGGTACTCTAGTCAACTGCCATGGCCTATTGCTTAGATTCACACAAACAAAGCTCAAAGGGGACAACAAATTCACCTTGCTCAGTGTTTCTTGAATCCCAGCGCTGTTGAAGGTTGCATCTGTTAGAATGAAGGTCCAGAAATCGTCACAGACCCTTGTAGGTGTGCAGATGACCCTGTACAGCAGCAATGAAAGCATCACAAATCTAGTCTGATAAGGATTCAAATGCCAAAATAAAAATAAATACTTAGTACTGAGCTGGAAAAGCTACCAGTCTGAAACCAAAAATGTATAAGACAGTAATGACAGGAGAAACAATAACAAGAGAATAAATGTGACAAACCCCTATTTGTTTCCCATCGTCGGAAGGAATGGAACTGGTTCTAGAATATAAAATAAAGCTATCAGTTTCTATCTGCGAAAAATAACTAATTTAATGCGTGACTGAAGAAGTAACACATCTTTCTGTTTTCCAATCAATGAATAAATGCATTTATATCATGTAACAATAGGAAATATGTTGAATTTTAAACTGAGAAAATGCTATCCCCGTTCATTTGTAGGTGGCACCAGTATTTATTTATTTATTTATTCTATCCATAGGGTCATGGGACAACCTGATGCTTTCCTAGCCCCCCACCTGTGAGGGATCCAGATAACTATGCCCAGTATCCAGATGGTACTGCTGATATTTCAGATGAATGCAGAGTTGGAGATTTCAGATTTGCACAGTAAAACTGAATGAATACATACGAGTTAAATGAATCGCTGCCAGATTGATGCTTAAAGTTGCTAAATACAACACGAGAGCAATCTAAATAAGACCAGTACTCCCACAACTAGTAAGTAAATTTGAAGTTAGCACAAAATGGTCCTTTGTAGTGATACTGATACCAGCTGTGTCTTTGTAACTTTGGAGCTGTATCATGTACAACTGAGCATATATTACAACTGAGCATATACTTTGAAGTAAATGTAGCATGAAGATGAAAAGTAATGAAGTATAATAGCTGTAAAAACAGTATAACAGAAGAACACAACTGAGCATATATTACAACTGAAGTATCAAAATTCACAGCAGTGCACCAAGACATGTGGAAATGAGAACTGGAAAAATATTAACGGGCATGTACAACCATATTTAATGGTGCTAGTGATAATATTACTACAGTTCAAGGCCTAAAGAAGCACAGCTCTAGCAATAGCAAGCAGACTATATCAACCTGTAAATTGGTGAACGAAATGCAGACAAATAGGAGGCACTTGAGGCTTCAGGTGTATTGAATTAACAATCACCTACTACTTTACATCAAGACAGAGTAATGCAGGTTAATGCAGGTCTATCGAATGTGCAGCACCAAACAGATCCTACCAAGACAGGCCACATGCTTGTCTCTCAGGATTAACCGCAAAATACACAACCATGAATGATTACTAATTACCAAACGCCTGTCATATACACGACCATGCATCTTTAACAGTCATACAGATAGAGGGAAGGTAGGGAGGAGGCAGGCAGTAGATAAATTACTAGTAAAACAAGGCAAGGTGACTGGTGAAGCAGATGGATGTAATAAGAAGACAAGAACATTACCGCTAAAATGATATGATTGATTTACAACCGCAAATCGGGTCAGGTAGCATCCACCAGGAATCCCCTCGACCAAACGAACAAAAAAAAAAAAGGCTCAATCTTGTTGACCGGGCTGAGTTGGGAGTCGTGTTATTCAGGGCAGGGAGATGAAGACCAGAGTGGCAGCAGCAACGACGGCGGCGCGGTGGTGGCGCCGGGCCAAGCTGGTTTAGCGCCCGGAGGCGGAGGGGCAGCTGGGGGCCGTCCCGTGGGGGAGCAGGGGAGAAGAGCTGGGAGGAGGGACGTGGACCAGCCCGGCGGATCCCCTCTGTGATGGGGGAGCGGCCGTACCTGCGGTGTGCCAGTCGCCGGCAAGGCAGCCGAGAGGAGAGGTGGAGAGGCAAACGGATCTTGGTGATGTTGCCGCACTCTGGCTTACAAGATTGCTCTGAGCACTCAGAATTGATCTGGCAATGCCGGTGTAACACGCACGATGAATTCTTGCAGCTAGTTCAGTTCTGAACTTTTTGGTTCAGTTATTAAGAGAACTTCAGTTCAGAGCACACATGTAGTCCAACTGTCCTACCTACATTCGATCTTGAACTTCGTGGGGCAACTGAATGTTCATCAGTGCTCGATCAAACCAACAAACAAACAGTTGCAGGTGTGAACTTTGGCTTGGCCAAGCATAGTCCAACTGTCCTACCTACATTCGAGGGTGATCAAAATTCTCAGATCACTATGACACCATCTAGTTTGCAATGCAGTACAGAATTTGCCGCAGGTTCAGACTGACAGACTATAAAATGCTCACTCATCCCATTCCATCCATGTTACTCCATCCTCACTCATCCCATTCCATCCATGTTACTCCATCTGGAAACTTCATTAAGTTATTCTCATCAAAACTCAATCCAACTTCTCACGAGTTTAAACATACTCCCTCCGTATTGGTAAAGGAAGTCGCTCAAAAAAGTTTTTTGATCAAACATTGAGAATATAAATTAGAGTCGCGACTTGGACCATGCCATTTGAGGGCGGGTCATGGTACGGATTTTTGGCACGACCGAAGCACGGCACGACACGAAAATATTTTGAACCGCGCCAAGACAACACGAATACGAGGGGCCGCGCCGCGCCTAGAATCTCGACGACGGCTACATGGCACGGCCCGCATTTTGGGCCGTACTTGGGCGGCACGACACAAATGTGGCACGTACACACTTTTATTACTCTACAATGTAATTTTATAACATTTAATGTACTATCTCTCATCTAATATTTAAATAGATTATAAAAATTATTAAAACTTCATTAAAATAGTATACACAAGATACATATTTTTTATATCGATCACAAATTAAAAAAGAGAAGTAATGGAGATATTTTGAGGGTCGCGGCTTGGGCCGGCACGACCCGGCGTGGCGGCGTGCCACGGGCGTGCTTGGGCCGAAGAAAAAAATTTGCCGTGCCATGTCGGCACGGCCCGATGTGCTTCCCGTGCCTAAAGGGCACGATCCCAAGCGGCACGAAGCATGAGAGGGCCGGCCCGGCACCCCAAGTCCCACTCTAATATAAATCATCAATAACTTTTAAGTTGTTGAGTTTGTAAATGTGAAAATTATATGAATAGATTTGTCTAAAAAAAATACTTTCATAAAAAGTATAAAATATAAATATATCACATTTCCATAAATATTGTTATAATAACGAGATATCAAAGTTGTGTTTCGGAGATCGTGTCACCTGTCCCTAAACAACTTCTTTTACCAATACTGAGGGAGTATAGGGAACTTGCACCGGTAGACCGTCGCCCGGACCGAACTGGAAGGGACACTATTCATTAGATCTTTTTTTTTTTTTTTTTTAGATAATGGAAAAAATTCGGCCCAAATTCTTCTATTAAGAAGCAGCCTCGGTTCAAACTTATTACAGGAACACACCCATAGTTAAAACTTATTACAGGTTCAAATCTAAAGTCTAAGATGGTAAATGAAAGAGAAATACCATCTGTTAGATGCGAAGAACTCCATAACTCTTGATTCTAGTAGCTTGCAAGTGTCAAGAATCCATTCCTTGGCGTCGCTCGAGGGGCTACAATAGAACCAGGGGCGAAGCCACGTTGTGGCTTGTGGGTGCCCAAGCAACCTCAAAAGTTTGAAAATCCACTAATAAACATACTCCCTCCGTCCCACCTTTAATTGGACGTCTGGGATTGAGGGGAGGAACTTACTGTAGAGCTGTAAAATTACCATTCTACCCCTATAAAGTAGTAATAGCTGGCTGAACTACACTGTACACTTGCATTACTTAAACAAATGTGACAAAGCATTTCACAACACGTGTCCATGAACAAGCACAACACTAGTATTACAGAAAGTTTTAGCACTAGCGCCATCGCGCCTGGGCATTCAAAATTTGAATCAGTTAACATGGCGCCATTGCCCCACTATAAAATACTCTAGCTTCACATGCTCCTAATGAACCCAACGCAGACCATCCAGAACCCAAATGTGCCAGCCTCTACAGCCTCTAGGAGAGCTCCATCTTCAAGCATGGCCATTGATCTCCTTGATCTAAATATAGTACCCAGTGAAGAAAGTGAAGAGCCCTCCATAGCCTGCCGGAGTGCTCCATCTTCAACTATGGCCATTGATCTATTCATCTTCAACTTTTTTTTGGCCAGGCGTGCTACAACCTTTGGGTTCATCTCCACGCCGGCAACCCTATCTGCGGCCACCGAAAGGGCCACATCGACGCCGGTAGCCCCATCCGTGGCCACCGCGGGGCCGGATCTGCGCCGGTAGCCCCATCCGTGGTCCAATCCCGCTGTCACCGAGTTGCCGCGGCTCGACTTCAGGCGGCGGCAGATTCCACCATGGGGCTTCGTCGGGCCGGCATAGCCAGCATTGCCGGCATTAGCCTTGCTACCTTCTCGCATCCGCCCGGCTCTGGCGCGCATCCTGGCCGTTCGCAGCCATGCCTACATAGGGGCGGGGGCGAGATTTGGAGTCTCCGCCGGCGCCGCGGTGTGCGAAGGGGAGGACAGGGAGTCCGCTCGACGCCGCACGGATAAGCTCGCGGTGGGGAATGGAGAGCCCGAGCGGTGGGAACGGCGGATAAGCTCGCGGTGGGGAACGGAGAGCCCGAGCGGTGGGGGCGCGGATTAGCTCGAGGTGGGGGAACCAACGAGTGGACGCCAGAGTCCGTGGGTTTTTTTAAAAAAAAATACTAATAATAATACCATTGTTTGGCTACAGCTGTCTGCATGCCAGGTTCATCGGTTCAGCAGACCAATGTGACCGAATATATGTGGGAAAATTTTGAACCCTACACGTCCAATTAAAGGTGGGACGGAGGGAGTACTGTCTATCGCCAAGGAATGTCTACACTAACATAACCATTAATACTATTAACAAGTAATCCTCTCTATATATCATTATGTGGATGTGCATTTATCATTCGTCCGGACATGAAGTCCATACAAGTCACTAACAGTTTCCAAAGTGCCTGTGGTATATTACTAAACTCCTGTGCAAAAGCCCTCTCACCACACTATCTTTTGGTCCAAGTGATACATTTGTTGGTTCCATACCTACATTAAAAAAATAGAACAAAGAATTGATTACTAAGCATGTTTGAAATCAACATGGATCAGGTGAAAATACAATCAGTTAGGTTGTAAATTGTAACCATGTAAAATAAATTAATCCAGAAATCCCAAGAACATAGTTGTGTTTTCTTTCATGGTTTTTTTTGACAACAATGTTTTCTTTCATGGTTAACAATGAACCACAATGTTCATGGAAATGCACATTAGCAAAGTATCAAGTATCGATGGAAATCAACAAGTCTGTAGCCATTTAAAAATGCAATCAAGATTGTAATATTGTAAAAACCCAATCTAGTATATTATGTAAACTAAAAAGCAGGTGGAATTCTCCATACAGCAGCATACCACAACAACATTAGCAGATAGTAAGCAACTAGCTCGCCAAACAGATATTTATAAAAGCACCTTTTTTTATGAGCATGCCAATTTCATCTACAGCCTGGACATGACACATGCAAGCAGGTGGAATTCTCCATACAGCAGCATACAACCACAACAACATTAGCATAAGCAACTAGCTCGCCAAACAGATATTTATAAAAGCACCTTTTTTTATGAGCATGCCAAAATAGCAGAACTCCCTTGGAATTTCATCTACAGCCTGGACATGACACATGCATAGAACAAAGTGCCCAAGTTCTTCAATAATTCCTTCAGTCTTTGGATCTTGTTAGCCTTAACTTGTTTACTTATCTGTATTACAAAGAACAGAGGCAAGTGAGTGAGCAATAACTTATATTTGTACACGATCATTTAGATAGTAGTTATTGCTAAAATGACTTCCTAAGAGAAAGAAACCTAATGTATGTATACTGGTTATTTCTTACACTAGAACATCTGGGGCGCATTGCGCGCCCTATCATGGATATTATTTAGTGTGCATCATGTCTTCTATAATCATGCTTAAAACTATAGCCCTCCTGCCATCTCTGATTACCAACCATGCAATATTTTATTCTAAAGCTTCAGGCAAGAGCCATCGAAGGTCATTTTGAGATGCTTACCAGACAACATTATTTGGGATGATTCATGCGGAGGTACAGCATGAAGGAAAAATGTAAAATTGTGTTAGCACTCAGCGTTGATTCAGGCAGCACTTTGATTCAAGGATGGAAATAGTTGCAGATGGAATACAGGAATTAGAAATACATAAGAAATTGCATCACCTGGCAAAGGCTGAGATAGCTTGTCGTTCTTCTCCTGGACGCTACCACCACATATGAACAACACTCGTTCAACTCTCCTTGGAGATAACTGCAAACCGCCAAGAAACACATATATTCCTTGGCAGTTTACATAAACTGCCAAGGAATATATGTTTCCTTGAGCGCAGAGTAGAACTGCTAAGAAAACTAACTTTTCCTTGGTGGTTTGATTTTGGCACTCAAGAAAAATGTTGGCCGCCAAGACAATTTTATTTTCTGGTAGTGTATAAATATAAATAGCTACGAGACTAGGGATCCTAATGGCCGATGTGCAAGTTTGGTGCCTATAAATAGGTAGCAAATGATCCAAGATACAGGCACCGATAGTCAATTGAGTCGTTTGTCCACACATCTCCATTTGTAGAATCTCGACCGTGTGTCATCTCCAAGACATGGCTTCTTCAAATGTTGCTGCTCTGAAAGAGGCCTTGCTGATCGTCGCCATGTGCGTCATGCTGCTGCTCCACTCATCGACGGGACAACAGCCACCGACGACGTCGCCAGCATCCACTTCCCCTTACACTAGCCAGCAGCAGCCACCGCCGCCTGCGTCACCGGGTTGCCCTTACACGGGGCAGCAGCCACCGCCGCCCTCGCCAACGCCAGCGGTGCCAGCGCCCACACCAACGCCCACGCCCACGCCCACGCCGACGACGCCAGTGCCAGCGCCTATGCCGACACCAGTGTCTCCAGCGCCAACACCTTGGCCGGTCAGTAATTGCACCTATAATGACTGCGCCTCGCAATGTACTCCATCCTGCCAAGCCGGTTACCACCCCATGAACTGCTCGAGCTTGTACGAAGCCGCCTTCAACGGGTGCTATGGCAGCTGCACCAACAATACCTGCCCTGGCAAGTCCTGTGTCCATAGCAGCTGCGACTTCAGCACCTGTTCCTGCGACAACCCCCATGCGACCAGCTGTTGTGACTCGTGCCGTAAATCTGTTTACCCAGCCGTGGGTGATGCGTTGCGGCGGTGCCAGAGTTACAATGAAAGGTATATTGGCTACTGTGTGACGTACTGCTATGACAGGTGCTCCAAGAACTGTACCCAGGAAGGCGCGTAAGAGATGAGATGCATATATATGCCGATCTGTGTGTATTTGGATTTGGATTTCCCCGTTGGAACAGTTCCGTTTCCGTAGAATTCTTAATCTCTTGTGCTCATGCATGTCCAATAATAATCGGTGCCTAGCTAAGTGAATGTTACTGTATGTTCACGTTTCTATGCATTTCCATATGTACTCAGTCAGTTATAAGCTTTCTATCAAATGAGTAGTGGTCGGATCCGGTTATAGAACAGAGAATCAATCACCGTACCAGTGGCCGGCCGGCCCATGCCCCATGGTTTTAACCATTGACTGGTTCTTTCCTCGAGTACCAAACCATATGCATGCACAAGTTCATTGAACAGTACTGTGTATCTGAAGGAACGCCTACTTCTGACTTCTGACGGAAACTTGCAACGCGACGACTCGAGCAAGATAGAGATTAGAGAGCTAATAAGTTAATCCTCTATACGACTATGCGTCAACTAGTAACACGTTGCGAGATGCCTTCGTTGAAGTCTCAAATCTAGTCTAGATTTGTAATACTATAAACTAGCTATCTATAGCCTATCATAGCTGGGGCTTCCAATGGTCGATAAATGCTCCCCAAGTTTAGTGCCTATAAATTAAACTTCGTGGGGGCAACTGATGTAGTACTGGTATTTTTGAACTTAATTCGTGGGGGCAACTCAATGTTCAGTGCTCGATCAACAAACAAACAGTTTTGCAGGTGTGAACTTTGGTTTGGCCAAGGCATAGTGCAACTGTCCTAAGTACATCCGAGGTTGATCAAAATTCTCATATCACCATGACACCATCTAGTTCGCAATGAAGTACACAATTTGCAGCATCTCTCTACAGGTTCAGACTAATATAATAGACTATAAAATGCTCATTCCATTACATGTTACTCCATGACCTTTCACCTTTTGAACAGTCATTACAAGACCTTGCCCCTTACCAGTGAATACTTTCAACATAACCTTTCACCCTTAGAACAGTCGTCCATTAGAACAGTCATTACAATAATGCTTTGGCTTGGCCCTCTACAATATTTTTTTGTCATTACAAGTACCAATGAACCGCATGCGCAACTTCATTGAACAATGCTGCGTGTCTGGACTGGAGGAACGTCAACTTCTGATTTCTGACGCAAACTTCAATTGTGTAACGCGACGCCTGGAGCAAGATAGAGCTATAAGTAATGCCCTCCTCTCTATGTAACGTCAACTTGTAACACTGCACGTTGCAAGATGCCTTTTTGAAGCCTCAAATTTAGTCTACATGTTTATGATATAAAGCTAGCTTTATATAGCCTAAGTTTAGTGCCTACAATAAATAGCTACTCGTACCATGGTAGAGGAGCAGAAATAGTCAATTGACCTTGCCTGTTTGCCCAACTCGATCCATTTCTAGCATCATATATCTCGATCGTGTCACCTCAAGTTTTACTTATTAGTAGTTTGCTGATTCCCATAAAGAAAAGAGAAACATGGCTTCAGCTGCTGCCGCTCTTAAGGAGGCCAGCTTGGTCGTCGCCGTGTGCGTCGTGCTGCTCCAGTCTTCGCTGGGACAGCAGCCGCCGCCACCATCACTGGATTGCCCTTACACAGGGCAGCAGCCACCGCCCTCGCCACCGCCTGCGGTGCCAACGCCCACGCCCCCCGACGCCGACTCCGATGCCAGCGCCCACGCCCGCGCCGGCACCTGCCAACAATTGCAGCTACAGTGATTGCGCTTCGCAATGTGATCAGTCATGCCGAGCCAGTAGCTCCGCTGGTATCGCAAGTTGCGAGCACAGCGATCACGTCCCCGCCTTCAACGCGTGCTACGAGAGCTGCACAAGCCAAGTCTGCCCTGGCAAGTCGTGCGTCCACAGTGGCTGCAGCTTCGGCGACTGTACCTCCTGCAACAACCGCAACGCAAGCAGCTGCTGCGAACAGTGCGGCAACGCTGTTAGCAGCTCCGACCCCGTTTACCAACGTTGCATGAGTTACTGGGAGAGATCTGTGGCGTACTGCGTCATGAGCTGCCAGGACAGCTGCTCCAAGAATTGTACCTAGCAAGGTGTGTAAGAGATGAGATGCGTGTCGACGACGCTTGCACTGCTTTGGATCAGTAGGTTTGTGTGTTTGGATTTGGATTTCCCCGGCCGTTAGTTGGAACGTTTGTGTTTTCCCGTAGAGTTCTAAATTTCTTGTCATCTCATGTCCGAAAATAATATGTGTGGTTTCCTTAAAAATTTTATCACGGGCAGCATTCCTTAAAAAAATTGCCAGTGTAGATGGATTTACAGTGACGGTTTACTTAAGAAAACCACAAATCTATAACTACTCCTATATAGGAGCTCCCCACTAGCCATCCATAGGGAGTTCTCAGGCTTTTGATTGGTCTGATAACTGCAACCTAGCAAAGCTGCCTAGCAGCGCGTCCCCGGGCGCGCCTTCCCACACCGGCCTCTTCGCCTCCTGTTGTACCCTTCAGTTTCGTTTCCGTTCGTGGTTTACATTTCCAGGCCTCTTCAAGGCCCCCGTCCTCTTGCGCTGCCCTCCCCAAACATTTACACACCGACGGGTTGTTAAAAATCTGTTATTAAGACAGACCGGCCCAGCCTATAGGGGGTCGTATGGGCGGGCCGAGCTGGCCCATGAGGAGGGGCGGCGCCCCCCCCCCCCCCTCCCCTCCCCTCCCTCACATCGTCATTGATTCGATTAGATTAGGATTAGAACTTTTGGTGTGCGGAGATATTCCAATTTATAAGAAAATCTCCTATTAGAAAAAGAATAAGAGTTTGCTTGTAAAAGGTATTCGAAATATAAAGAAACCTTTAGAGATTGTTTGAGATACAAATTAAGAGCTATATAGACAAGGAGGATGCAATCTTTTTAGGGACAAGCAAATAAAAGAAAACATTCCCCGCTCTAGCCCTCAAGACTAGCCGCCGCGCCCCCGCCCCCCTAGCCTAGCAAGGCCGTCACTGCCCACGCTGCCCTAGGGCAGCCGCCCCCCATGCGCCACCGCCCGGCGGCGCCATGTGTCGCCGCCCCCCCCTTCCGTCGCGGCTGTAACAAAAACATATAGAAATATGAAAAATACCGCTAGCAAAAATAGTTTATGTACTACTAGCTACTAGTGATGTGGATCTGAACCGCGAGAATCTGGATCTCTACCAATCAGCACAGGTCCTAAATTTTGTGACTACGATAAAATCATAGGATAAAATTTCTTTTTTATACGAATGGTATTAGCTAGTAGGCCTCCCTTGTTTGCTAAAAGGAGAAGAGAATAAGCTGGTTAACGGGTACTGATTCTCAGACATAGATGCATGATTTGCAGGTGTTGAATGGTAGAAAAAGTTTTGTTTATCAAAAAAAGAGTAGTATTTTTCTCGCAAGGCTGTAAAAAACTTTCCAACATTTCTTAATGCAGATGCGGGCAAGTGCCTGTTTTGAAAAAAAAAAAAGTAGCATTTTCCCGATCTCATATAGAGAATCAATCACCACATGTTGCTTACCCTTGACCAGTTCTTCCTCAAGTACCAACAATTAAACAACCATATCCAGAAGTTCATTAAACAGCACTGCAGCATGCGTATGAGTGAAGTGATCGAATCTGAAGCAACGTCAACTTCGGCGTGAACTTGCAACGCGACTATTAGAGCAAGATAGTACTCCAGCTAATAATAGTAAGTGCACTAATCCTCTTTATATATAAGTCAACTTGTGTAACGCGACGACTGGAACAAGATCAGAGCTAATAAATAAACTAACTATAGCAAGATCTTATGCCATCGGTGACGTCTCAAATTTAGTCTATATATATAATATAAACTAGCTATAGCTAGCTACTAGGGCACCTAATGACCTAATATATGCACTGTTGATTTAGCAGAGAACAAGATTCTACCCTTGTTTAGAGGTTATGTCAATTGATTGTTTTAGTCTATTATTTAGTTTTCAGTTTGTATCGATGACTAGATCTAGATCTAGAATTATTTTATTAGTCAATAAGTTTGTGACGAAACTAAAACCACCTCACACTACCCCAAAAAGCATCTTTTGTCGTGGTGCCCTGGTATTTTGCTCTATGTCGTGGGCGCACTCGACAAAGCCTTTTTGCCGAGTGTTTTTTGGCCTTCACCGGATGCTAGAGGCACACAAAAAGGGAAATTCGGTATTGTCACCTACATGCTATTGGTGACTTCAGACGCCACTGAGTTCAAACTCCACATCTCAAATTTCTACATCGCCGAAGTTCCCCAGGACCCGCTAGCTCTCAGGCCTGGTGGTGCAGGTGGACGCGGCGTTGCGAGGGAACTCGACTGCTCTTCCCTTCTATTGGAAGGGTAAAATAAAAGCCTGCCACACAACATAGTGACGTTGCCAGCATCTAGACCTCTTTTTAAGTTTGGGTAATTAGTGACAACAACACTTGTTTATGCTATACGTTCTAAGGATGATTTGAGCAAAACATTGGTATCATGGTGAAAGGTGGCATGGATGAAATGGTGAAAAGCTCAAGACGAAAGTAATCATAGGATTTATGTTTCACCGGAAGTTAAATGACCGAGTATAGGATGTTGTTTTGGTATCCATGTGCTACTCGATCGGTAAGGTTATTCGAATAATAGAATTCTATGCATTAATTGCACTTTAGAAAGAAGTGATAGTTTGAAAGCAATTGAAAAAACAATGGAAAATAATTTAAAAACGCCAACTATATATATAGCAGCTTATAGCGACATTTTTTCTGACGCTATAGATTGGTTGTTATAGTGATGGTTATCCTTGGGGAACCAATTTAGAGTTAGCAACAATATTTGATGAAAAGGTATTGAAAAAAAGAGAATGATATTAGCCGGGCCTGTTTCAGCTAGAAAAATCTGAGATCAGTCCCCTTGTAATGTCCATATTTGCAGCTAGGTTGCAGCATGATAGAAAATGTTTTGTTTACCACTAATGAAGACAGCGTTCTCGATCTGGAACTGATAATCAATCACCGTACGCCAGGCATGCCCTTGACTATATTCTTCCTCGAGTACCAAGAAATATAACCATGCGTGAAACTGAAGGAACGTCAACTTTCTGCATTATGTCAACTTGTAACACGTTGCAAGATGCCTTGGGTGAACTCTCAAGTGTACCTTATATATCTTATAATATAAACTAGCTGTAACTGGGCTCTACTCCCCTCGTCCCCACGGAGTATGACGTTTTTGACTTTTGATCTTCATGTTTGACCATCCGTCAACTTCTGATGTAAACATGCAACGCAATGACAGGAGCAAGAAAGTACTTTCGAGGTAATTATTAATACTCCCTCCATATTGGTAACTCAAGTCATTTCAGAAAAGGATTAAGACAAACATTGAGAATATTAATTATGAATAATTTTTAAGTTGTTGAGTATAGAAATGTGACAATCGATCATATGAGTACATTTTCTTGAAAAAGTACTTTCATAAAGATATAAATATACCACTTTTCAATAAATATTTTTATAAAAATAAGAAGTTAAAGTTATGCTTTAGAGACGGAAGACCGTGTCGTTGTCCAAAAACGACTTGAATTATCAATGGAGGTAGTACTACTCCTTCCAGTACAGTATGTCAACTTGCAACGCGACGACAGGACCAAGATATAGCTAATAAGCCGAGTGCCCTATATGGCACTATTATTAGGCCCGATACACGTCAAGGTGCCGCTTTCCTGTAGTGATATTTATGTCAGAGATCAATTTCATGTACATTTTTATTAGTTTATTGTTTTGAAGATGGTATTAATCTTATCTTTGAATTGCGGTAAAATTATACAATTTTCTATATATGAATGGTATTAGTACAAGCAATACTTCCCTCCTCTTCCAAAAAGGAGAAGAGAAGCTGTGTGCCGGGGTTACTGATTGATGCTCACATGCATGCTTTTGCAGGTTGAATGACATAAAACGTTTTGTTTATCTTACCACCATTAATTCCTGATGTCAAACAGAGAATCAATTACCATGCTTACCGTTGACTAGTTCTTCCTCGAGTACCACGACGAGCCACATGCACAAGTTCATTGAACAATGTATATAGTCAGCTTGTGACTGGGGACAAGATAGTGGTAGAGCAAATAAGTACATCCTCTTTATTATATATATATATATATATATATATATATATATATATATATATATATATATATATATATATATATATATATATATATATATATATATATATATATATATATATATATATATATATATATATATATATATATATATATATATATATATATATATGTCAACTAGTAACTTGTTGCAAGATGTGCCTTCGGTGAAGTCTCAAATGTGTAGCCTACCTTACATATATAATATAAACCAGCTATAGCTAGAGATCCTAATGGTCGATGGGAAAGTTTGGTGCCTATAAATACCTAGCAAATAATCCAAGAGATACAGGCACCGATAGCCAATTGAGCTGTTTGCCCCATTTGTAGCATCTCGAGCGATCGTGTCATCGATCTCAATTTTGCTTATTAGGTTGCTGGTCCCAGCCATCCAAGAAAGATACATACATGGCTTTTTCAGCTGTTGCTGCTCTGAAAAAGCCTTGCTCGTTGCCGTGTGCGTCATGCTGCTGCTCCACTCTTCGATAGGACAGCAGCCACCGACGACGTCCACTTCCCTTTACACGAGCCAGCCGCCACCGCTGCCTTCATCACCGGGGTGCCACACGGGGCACCAGCCACCGCCACCGCCACCTCCACCGCCGCCGCCTTCATCACCTGGTTGCCCTTACACGGGGCACCAGCCACCGCCACCCTCGCCAACGCCAGCGGTGCCAGCGCCCACACCGACGCCGACGCCAGTGCCAGCGCCCATGCCGACGCCTGCGTCTCCGGCGCCGGCGCCGTCACCCACCAGTTGCAACTTTAGTGACTGCGGCTCGCAATGTACTCCGTCTTGCCAAACCAGTTACCACCCCAAGAACTGCACGAGCTTGCTGGAAAGCGCCTTCAACGGCTGCTACGAGAGCGAGATCAACCACACCTGCCCTGGCAAGTCCTGTGACCATAGTGGCTGCGGCTTCAGCAGCTGTTCCTGCAACAACACCCATGCAAAAGATGCCTGTGAATTTTGCATTAAAAACGCTGTTGTCACAAGCCCGGGTAGTCCGTACTGGTTGTGCCAGGATCACAACGAAAGGTATTTGGGAAACTGTATTGAGACCTGCGTGAACAACTGCTCCACGAACTGTCCCCGGCCGCCGCCACCACCACCACCAGTGCCAACAACACCCCCGCCGGCGCCAGCGCCGGCGCTGCCACCACCACCACCACCACCAGTGCCAACAACGCCCACGCCGGCGCCAGCGCCGGCACTGCCACCACCACCACCACCAGTGGCGCCGGCGCGCCCGCGCCCGTCAACTGCACCCCCAGTGACTGCGCCTCGCGATGTACTCCGATCTGCCAAGCCAACAAAGACGCCTGCATCGCCAAGTGCAAGCACGACTACGACCCTACCGTGTGCTACGACATCTGCAGCCGCTTCTGCCCCGGCGACTCCTGCGCCGGCGCCAGCGGCTGCGGCTACACCCACTGCCCCTGCGACAACGCCAACGCAACCAAATGCTGCAATGATTGCGGCAACGGTATATACTCCAATTACCAGACTTGCTGGAATCAGTGCGACAAGGGTTTTGGATACTGCATGATGAACTGCGGGGACACCTGCAACAAGAACTGCACCACCCCCGGCGCCTAGAGTTCTTGGTCTCTTCTCTTGTCATCTCATCATGCGTGTCCAATAATATCGTGATCAGCAGTCTAGCTAATTAGTGTTGTTAGTCCCCAGTGTCTATAGCTAGTCTGAATATTTCTGTATGTTGATCACGTTTCATTCTACGGTCAAATAAAACAAGCAGGTAATGAGTTTGAGCTCTCTTTTTACTGCTTGCTCTCAGTTAGTGCTGAAGTCTCTGATGCGCTGTCGTGTATGAGAAGGATTGCATCGATAGATGTGGTAGGATAATTAGTACTATAACACAAGTCTCCTGCTATTTTTTTTTAATGGCTGCTCAAGATCCAAGTTGCTACATGAAGTGTGGAACCCTTGTATGTATATATATTGTACTACCGGTGAACGTCCCAATCTCGAAAAAATATACTACTAAAAGAAATGATGTTTTGAGGACAGTTCGACCCTTCACCAGCAGCCTCTAAAAGCCGCTCACTTTAATGTTCTCTTTTCTATAAAATATTTATTAAAAAATTATGTATGTATACTTTTATTAAAGTACTTTTCAAGACAAATCTATTGATATGATTTTCACATTTCTAAACTCAACGACTTAAAAGTTATTCATGATTTATGTTCTTAATGTTTGACCCAAACCTTTTCCAAAACATCTTTCTTTTTCAACTATGGAGAGTATATGTGTACAAGGGACATAGCTCTTCTGACTTTGAGGTCACAGTGACTATTTCACTCAAGCATGTGGTGACCCTAGCTAGTTCCCCATTGGTTTCAGTAAAAAACCTTCAAATTATGCAGCATCTTCATCTTTATATGGACCTTCTTCAACTGGTAAGGCACCCATAGGCCACATATTTGTGTTATGTCTTATAGTAATTTCTGGTCCTTTTATTAAAACTCCGAGAGTAGGAAATAAATACTGTTTCTCTATGAAACAATCCATCAACAGTATTATGCCATCTTTCTTGAAGAAGACTTTTTTTATCAAAAAAAAAAAAAATCCCTCTTGAAGAAGACTCATTAGATAGAAATGACTGATCATTCCAACTTATTGTTGCCTGGTACTACTCTAGCTATGTTGGTTAATTTTTTTTTTTTTGATTCCGACCACGCCGTTGCCCCTAGCGTTTTTCATTAAGAAGAATAAAGTTCAAACAAAACGATGTCACGGAACCAAAACAGTTACCTAGACGACGCCCTCTACATCTACTGGATTTTCAACAAAAATTACATTGGAACTATAAAGCGTCCAAAAGAAACAAGTCAACTAGATCAGGCGCCCAGTCCCGTCCTGTCCTTCAAGTTGAGTCCCAGGGCCTCAACATCAAAGTTTCCACGTTTCTAGGAGCAAATAAAAACAAGGTAATGAGCTTTGAGCTCTCTTTTTTTGGACATGCCCCCCAAGAAGGCCGCCATCACCTCTTCCACGGAGGAGCCCGGGGGGTCGCCTTGCTCCACATGGATGCCCGGCTTTTCGGAGGCGCCGGGCCGCTTGTCAAGCGCCTACAAGGTTGAATTTCTCCTTACGGCGCGGCGCCTCTGCGCGACTCTCGAGCCTTGCCAAACAGGTGGGTGGAGGCTGAAGTGCGTGACCCTATCGTGTATGAGAAGGATTGCATCGATAGATGTGGTAGGATAATTAGTACTATAACACAAGTCTGGAGCTATTCTTTTTTAATGGTTGCTCAAGATCCAAGTCGTTATATGAAGTTTGAAACAACAAGTATGTATCCGCATATATTGTATTATGGGTGACCGACCCGATCTCAAGAAAAATATATAAACTGTACAAGGGAAATGACTCTTTTGACTTTGTGGGCACTGACTATTTCACTCAAGCATGTGATAGTTGGGATTGGTTTCAGTACAAACCCTTCATGCAACATCTTCATCTTTAATGGACCTTTTTTCAACTGGTAAGACACCCATAGGCCACAGATTTATGTTATGTCTTATAGGATTTCTGGCCTTTTTATTTCCGCGGCGGGGCCGAATACTATTTATGTATGAAACAATCCATCAACAGTATTATGCCCTCTTTGTTGAAGAGAACTTTTTTTTTTAAAAAAAACACACTTGAAAAAGACTCATTAGATAGAAATGACTGATCATTCCAACTTATTGTTGGCCGGTACTACTCTAGCCATGTTGGTTAAATTAAATGTTGAAACTCCTCCCCAACGGGATAAAAGAACCTCCGCCCCAGGCGTTGCCCGGGAGAGATATAGCCCTAAGTGTGAATTCGATGCTCAATATTCGCTCCAATAAATTTCATTCACCAACCAACAACATGAAGGATAGCCCCCTATTTATAGACCGCAAAAAGGGAATGCGGGCGCCATTCTACCCTTAGGCCGCCTAGCATATTCGCATTTGTCTCTATTGCCTTGGGGCCTTCACCACCTTTCATGTCTTGATTGAACCGCCTTAACTTAATGGGCAGCATCCGATCCGAAGGCCATGTTCGCCCCAATTAAATGTATGAAATTCTCTCGCTTGTTTTATGGTTTGAATTTAACTACAAATTTTTGCTAATTTGCTACTCCCTCCGTCCCAAAATAAACGGCGTTTCGCTGGACTGCGAGAAATATCTGCCGGCAATTATATATTAAAATAGGATTAATATTTATATTACATAATTAGTATCATTGGAAAGATCTTTTGATCTAGTTTTTTAACAAATTTATTTGGAGATTTAAATCTTCTACGTATTTTATACAAATCGACCGTTAAATTTGTGGTACGAAAACCCAAAACGTTTGTTTATTTTTGCTAAGAGTATATCACACAAAATGCAACAAACCTTAAATAAATAAAATAAAAAATGATTCGCAATCGTCGGATGGAAAACAAGCGGCTGAGATCAGACGCCATTATTTCCCCTGCTCCTTTCCGCCCCCGCACAGATCGAACCCGTCGGATGGCGAGCGGCGGCGGCGGCATACCCCCGTGCAGGTCCTCCACCTCCCCGGCGGCGGCAACGGCGACGGCCACTGGAGCAATCTCGGCGCCGCCTACGCCGCCATCACGTTCCTCCGTCCGCAGGGGCAGTCCCTGGTCCTCTACGCGATGGGCCGCGACGCCGACGGCCAGCAGCAGCCGCGGGGGCGCATCGTGCTGGCGTACCCGATCCTCCCCGGCGACACCTTCGAGAGGCTGGACGACGCGACGCTGTCGTGGGCGGAGCCCGAGTCCGGCGCCGAGTTCGCGCTCTGCTTCGCCGACGAGGCCGCGTGCGCCGCCGTCTGCGGGGCCATCTCCGCCTCCCCGTCGTCGATGGTGGTGAGCCCCGTCGACACGGGTGTCGACGGCATCGCGGAGAGGTTAGCGGGGCTGCGCGTCGCCAGGGATGAGGCCGCGCCGGCGACCGGTGGGGCCGACATCGCCGCGCGCCTGGCGCAGCTCACCATCGGCCGCCCGTGAACACTGAACTGAACACCCACAGCTGCTGCTGCTGCAACTGCAAGAAGAGCCTGCCCCGCTAGGTTTTCAGGCTTTCCGCTTTCAGTTAGGTCGTCATCAATCTTCAATTCTCTGATCAACTGTTGAAGCTGTACATATACAATGCAATGCAACACTATCTGCTAAATCTGATGTTTGTTTCGACCTCCACGATTGCAAGATTGTCTTGCTGTGCTTGAACTGCAGCCTCATCATCTGAGATGCTAGAATGGTCGAAGAAATTAAAATGGACATCAGGCAATGGATTTTTTATGAGCACAACTATGAATACAAGATGAACAGAGAAACATATGCACCCATGAAGGTCATGATTTGCTATCATTTCCGTCAAATAAACAAGCCTCAGTTTTTTGAGCAAAATTTTGTTTGAGTACTGAGACAACATGTAAGCCAAAATCACTATATGAAAGCACAACGGCAATCACTTGAGAAGATAAATTATATCAGTGGCAAGGGCAACTCCACAAGTGGTATATTCGGTGGTTCTCTGCAGCTGAACAACCTGAGAATCCTAACGTTCTGTCGTGATCTCCACCTGTGCCAGGAGAAGCAATGCAACTGTAAGGTTTCACACCAACAATCACCAAACCACATAATATTTTCAGAGTAATTGTTGAAGAAATATAACTAGAACAAAGCAGCAAGTTTACAGTTATATTTTAGACGACTTAATTTAATAGCAAAATTAGACATTTGATCAATGTGAACAATGTGGAGAAAACAAGAAAATTGATCAATGTAAACAATAAACAGTTGACCACAATTTAAGAAAATGCTCACCATCTGTGCACCAAATAAGGGAACTGATTCTATGCTCATCAGCAAGACTGCACATTTCTCAAGGGGAGAGTTGAAAAGGGAAAGCAGTTGTCCAACTAGCAGTTGAGTTATTCAGTTCACTCTAAACATGCATCTTAAAAAGTCCAGTGGCATTCCAAACATATCATTGATCTCTGCCATGACATCACGAGTGGTGATTGTGGGTTCAAATAGACCATTCTCGCCCCCAAATTTGCAGGAATTGCTCTGAATGACTTTGCTGGTGGAGTTCACTTTTGAGTCATCATCAATTAATATGGAGAAACCAGAAGCTGGAACTGCTTTTCCATCTGACCGTGCATTAGTTTTCCTCTTTGTCCTTTCACCGTTGAAGTTCAGTGGTTTCCCAAACATGTTGTTTATATCATCCATTGCTTCCTTTAGATTGACAGTTGGATCAACTAAACCATGGTGGCATGCATTTTCCACCTTAGGCTCATCATCAATAGTGGATCCAACAAACCTACGAATGACAGTGTCTTCTCGAAGTCCAGAAGTCATAGGATGAGGACCTACACGGTTCCTTGTTCCTGAATTATCTTGAACTGGACAGAGCAAACTATTAGTATGATGAGTAGGCTGCACAGTTCTGGAATTCATATTAGCACCACCATAACTTTCCTCAAATTGTTCATCATCTGGCAATATTGCAAACCCTCCAACAAATGGCTTCTGGAAGTCACTTTTGCCTTCATGACTAGATGAATCAGATAATGGTCTTGGAGGATACCTATTACTCTTGTAGCACATAGCATTCTGGACAGTGCCATTAGCCTCATTTTCATCAACAAAGATTTCAAATCCACTGCTTTCCTGATTTACCTTCATGTTTTCCTTCCCACAGTTCCTGTTTTGCCCTGCATTTTGGTTGTTGCCATTAGGACCATCCTCATCAACAAAGATCTCAAACACACTTGGTTCCTGATTTGACTTCATGTCTTCCTTTCTAGAGTTCCTGTTTTGTGTTCCATTTTGGCCATTGCCATTAGGACCATCCTCATCAACAAAGATCTCAAATCCTCTTGTCTGCTGACTGAATTTTGTATGTCCTTGCTTCATACTGTTGTTCTGGAGCATGTTTGTATCATTGCCACTAGGTTCATCTTCATCAACAAAGATTTCAAATGCACTTGTTTGCTGATTATGATTTGGGTTCTCACGCTTTGATCGTCTCTTGAGAATAGTTTCAGGTTCTAGTGGCTCCATAAACATGCTATTGATGGCATCCAAAGCATCCTTAGTGTTTATGGTTGGCTCCACTAGGCCATGGTGACAGGCATCTTCAATCTCTGACTTCCCAACCAAAGCAGAGCCTATAAACCGCATAAACTACAGTATCATCGCTATTACAACGGGACAAATTCTTGTTTGCTCCTGAGTTTCCTCTGGAGAGCATACCAACTTTAGCTGGCCCTAATGGAGGATAAGAGCCTAATGAAGGAAAAGAACTGCTTCCTGACGTTTGCTTTATATTGGGTTTCAGTTCTTTACAATTTCTGCTTTCACCTGCAACATGTCCCAAATGTCAGTAAGGTACCACTGGGAAAATCACCAATTATAATTGTGTGTCAATAAAATTAGAAAATATGCTTTGAAAAATAAAGTTTAAGGTGCGAATCTGCAAGAAGCATGCTTCTATTTGGGGAAATAAAATTAAAAACTGATTTGTGTACCCCTCTCTACACAGGCCTACCTTTGACTTGGTTAGTAGATGTAGCAATAGACCCAGCTTTCCTAGGCATTCTTTCCTGCAGCTAAAGAAAGGAGGTCAACAAACCCAACATTGGCCATGATCTAAACTGAAGTAATAAATGAAATGACAGTCATACTTTATCTTTCCTCTTGTATGATTCCATGCGAAAATTAAACTGTTCATGTGCTCTGTGCAACTCCCTATAGGCTCTGCAAGCCTATTAAACATTTCAGTAAGAAACCAACTTTCCTCTCAGAGGAACTACAAACTGAGATCCATTTTAACATGAAGTGTTAATTGCAATCGTTGTTATCTAATAAACTAAATTGTTCAGTATTGCATAACCAAGTACCACTGTTTTTAACAGAGTTGTTCAGGTTAGCAACACAATGAGCTTGCACAACAATAACATTTAGCAGATGTGTGGTTTCTAGTTTTTTTTTTTAAAAAAACAGAAGATATGGTTGGGTTGGGACTGGGGGTATTAAGAGGTTAGCTTACTTCTGGATCCCCATACGGTACATCTTCTCTGCATCATTGAACCTCTTGTGCTTCTCATAATATAGTGCATAAGCCATATAGAATGAAGCCCTTTTGAGGCCTATTCCATTCCTCTCCATCTTCTTGAGCAATGGCTTTGCATCCGTCACGTAGTCCATCTACAGGATTTAGAAACCTAATAAGATCATTTCTTGTAACAATAACAAGTGCTCCAAAAAGAAATCAAGCTGAATATGGTTTAGCCACTTCGGCAAGAGCCACCGTGGCCCTATTTACATTACAAGTTTCCAGTGAGACACGTTTTAGTGGAGGACAACATTCACGCTAAGATATAACGAGATCTACACTCTACGGTATGATCTAGCTAACAAAAGAGTACTATCTTGATGTGAATACGTATACATCAACAGGTGCAGATACTGGAGTTCGCTCCTAAACCACACAAATCCCTCCCAACCGATCGAAGTATCAACCACCGTCATCCCTGGATCGATACGCAGTGAAGCACAAGGAGTCAGCAGCAACAAAAGGAAGATTAAAGATGGCTAGTGTGGTGGCTGACCAGCTGGATCCAGACGCGTAGGTACCGCGGGTCGTCACGGTAGCGGGCGTCGTTCTGGAACTCCTGGGCGCATTTCTGGAGGAACCTTGGCAGCTTCTCCCGCAGCGTCGCCGGCGGCAGCGCCCGCTCCATCTTCCGCATGCCCCTAGCAGACAACAGCGGGCGAGCGGATCAACCGATCGGTGGGGCGAAGGAAGGAAGCGATTGGGGAGGCAGAGAAGAGAGAGGCAAGGAAGGAAGGGAGGAGAAGCGGTGGGTACCGGAGCCACGGGCGGAGAGGGTCGGAGCCGGAGTAGCTCCGGATGTCGCTCACCACCGACGACAGGAGCTCCTTCTCCCGCGCATCCTCGGCAGCGGCGGCCATCGGCAGATTGGATCGGATCGGCCGGCGACCTGCCGGCGACAAGACGAGAGGAGCAACGATGATTTTGGGGGTGGTCGGCTTCCTTCCTCCCAATTTCAAATTTTCATCTCGCTCCGCGACACGCGCCGACGGGTAACGTTAACGCGCTCGAGAGGTGGGGCGCACCAACCACCATACGGCCCCACCTGCCAGGGCTTCCCTGCACCACACCTGTGGCACTGGCAACGGTGAAAAGCGCCGCCATCAGACCGCCACCCGCTGGCTGCCGGCTGCGAAGACGATGGTCAGTTGTTCTGCAAGTCCATAGAATCGCGTAGAGTACAACCAAAAAAATGTTTGACAAACTGGCCACAATTTCAGGCTACCTAGAGAACAAGAATTGCTTGAATCAAAAGTCTATCACTATCACTAGCAGGCAGCAGCAGCAACATCACTCTGGCTGCTTAATGTAGAGACCGTGACATTATTTCACTGAAACAAAGCTTTTCCTTTTATGCAAACTGTAAAGAAAACCCCACATGCCTGCAAGGAACCAAAAGTCAAATCCTTCTGATTCGAATGCCAGACGTCTCAGCTTGACAACATGCATGCCATACAGGCGTACAGTTCAGCGGCTGCAAGTAACAATAATGCACACACGACTGAAAGTGAAGCCAACAAAAGCGCACGCCAGTTCCTGATGATACACACTACTACCACTGATCAAAGTGTAAACGCCCTGGTGCCTTGTTGGAAGAATCAAGATGGTGTTGGATGCGGATCAATGATCATGCGGTTGTCTGGAACAGGTCTTGGAGGTCAATTATATCAGCAAGAACGCCTGCGGCAGTGGTGTCGTTGCCAGCTCCCGCGCCCTGGATCACCAGAGGGGAGCTCTGGTAACATCTGCTGTATATCTCCACCTGATCACACAGCACAGAAAATGTTTTTCTAGAGTGAGATTGTGCTACTAGACATTCACGATAGAGATCCTACTAATCCTACCAACGATAAAACATGTTTGCTCCTTATGAATAGGAACCAACAGTCAGTGGTGAGGTTTTTTTTTTTTTTTGTACATCAGTCAGTGGTGAGTTGGTGACATGCAAGCATGATCCAACAAAGGGAGAGAAAACAAGAGAAAGAAGGGTGACATTACCACATTGTCACTTCCCCTCAATCTACCCATCGCAGAATCCTTTGGGAGCTCTTTAAGGCCTACTTGGCACCTGCAAACTTGGGTGTTAGACAACAGAACGATTTGAAAACCAGCCAGCACCATGCCAAAAAAAAAACCCAGAAAGAAGTGCCAAACAAGTAAACAAGTCACAGAGAACGAGATTTTGGAACAACGCCAATATCAATAAAGCATGTTGCAGCTTCAGGAAACATGTTGATTTTCTACTCTAATGGATATCGCACAGTACTATCACACCAGGGCAAAGGCTGGATGCATACCCTGTGCTTTCAATCTCACAGACGTAGCGAAGAACATTCCCTCTCGAATATGCTGCTTGGACTCGTTCTTCCATGCTCTTGTCAAGTTGCACTAAACCACTTTCAAGGAAGTCCTTTGTGGACACTGCATCAGGTCCTAATTCACTAGGATATAAACTCTCCACCTGAGGCAAATAGAAATACAAAATCTTCAGTTACTGTATAGGCATAATATTAATGGTGTAGCTCTCTCATATCATATAAAGTCAAAAAGAAAAGCTTTCATGACATATAAAAAAATCAAATTGGCAGCTACCACAAGAAACAAGTGGTGTAATCAATCAGCTATATGATAGCATTAAGTTTGGGGGACTATTAGTCTGCTCTTACAGATTTAGCATATTCAGAATACAATATATAACAAATTTAGACAAGTCAGTCTATGCCTCAGTAAAACAGGACACAAGCCAAAAGATGGCTACATGTAATCATTTAAATGAACAGGATTACTTTTCCCAGAAATTAGTTGATTATTGTTAGCAGGGAACTAACAGCGATAGTGTACAGAGCACCATGTCTATATAACAAGTTATTACATATAAAATAATAATCTCAACTTCTCAAGAATTAGTACAAACAGGCATACATTGATATTCTCCATGCTTATTTGTTGTCCCAAAAGCCTAGCCAGGATCAAGGCCTGCATTAAAAAATGAAGGCATTAGATGCAAATATGAACACTGGACTGACGCCTCAACAGGTGGACCAGTCTGTGATAATGTTTATGTTTACATGATGTTTCACAAGAAAATCTAGTAGGACACAAATAAACTCAACACTGCAGGAGTTCACGCAATACATATGAGTTCACTTAGGCAAAGGAAGAAAAAAAAAAAAAAACAGAATACCATTTATTGAATTTGAAATTGTGAGGTATCTAACCTTTCTAGCCACATCCATTCCACCAAGATCATCACGTGGATCTGGCAAGAATAAACACTTCAATAAATACATATTGCAAACAGGTAAAGCAATAAATAATATGGTTGTGTTTTCTTGTGCTTAGATCATTCATATTAGTAGAGTTTTTGTTTGAGCTCCACTTCACAAACAAGATCTACTAGAAATTGACACATATGACAATTGTGATGAAATATATCACAAGATATCTGCAAGACCTGGTTCTGTATAGCCAAGAGACTTAGCATTTTTACGACTTCACTAAATTTCTTTCCATCCTCAAGCTCACTCATCACATACCCAAGTGTACCTACAAACCCATATGAAAGAAAAAAAAGCTGTGATATTTTATTTATAAAACTGTCACCATTTACACAAAAAACTAATAATCGCATACCACTCAAACTGCCAACAATACGAGAAATAGGATCTCCAGATGCAATAATACGGGTTACAGAAGCTATCACAGGCAAACCTGCTCCAACCTGAAAGTATAACCTAAGTGAAAGTTAAAACGCCATAATAAAGCAGAGAAAACTGTAAAACAGAACTGTCTTATATGTATGTCCTGACTCCTATCATGTATATGTCTGTTATCTTCTAATGTCAGGCAAATGATTCCAGTACAAATTAAATGCAAAAGATTGAAACGATGGAACTGCAACAATATAGCTAACTTTCAAAGGCAAGGTTATGAGATATAAACTGTAACAGAAAAATTTTAGTCATGGAGAGCAGTAGTTAGAACATATGCACAGCAGCAATTGAATAAATGTACAGACATCATCAAAATGGAAACAAGAAACCAAGCAAGAACATACAGAAGATTCAAATCTTATCTGGCGGAAGCTGGAGACCAACTTCTGAAAGTCCTCCTGTAACAGTAACAAATGTTTAACTAATCAGATAACCAACTCTTTTTTGAACAACATGACATAGTGCGAGTAGAGCATCAGGAAAGACTATTATCAGACAAGAGCAAGTCAGATAGTATTACATAAGCACCGGTAAGAGGTTTCTTGTTTGCCAATACAATACAGCATCCATGACCCACGGCATCTTTCAGCAGACTAACAGTGTCATAAGTTGCAGAACAGTCAACTAGCACCAGACCTGAGAAAAGGCGTGTGTGATTATGAAATGTGTTAAAATCAGAAACACAACTGAACTTTATGCAGACAAACAAACACCAAGGATGTTAGCGTTTCTTATGCTCTACTGATTGGAATATTCAGAAGTTGTATGTGCAGTTGAGCACAGAACAACGAACCAGTTGTTCTTCCAAGTGTGGTGGCGGCGTCTATGACTTTGCCCCTAGCCTCAGGGTTTTGGAACAGCTGGCAGTGCCCTGAAATTGTACATCCAAGTACCTATCATTCTACTACTACATGTCAACGAAAACGATGGAGAGGAAACGAGTGAATCAAATGGGGAAGGGGATGTCTGTCGTCTACCTTGGGCGAGCAGGGACGAGAGGGGTGAGCCGGCGGACTTGGCGGCGCAGAGCTGGGTGAGGAGCGCGTCATCGAGGCCGGTGGAGTGGAAATCTTCGGCGACGAGCAGGGAGGAGCTATCGGCGACGCCCACCACCCGGATGGCCACGCCCCTATCGGCAGCCACAGCCAGTGAATCAGTGATGATCGCCGAATCGATCGGGCACGGGGAAGGAGAGGAGAGGACCGGTACCTGGTTGGCGTGGAGGGACGGCAGGAGACGATGTGGCGGAGGAGGTAGCGGCCGACGCCGCCGCAGCCCAGGAGCACCACGGGGAGCACCGACTTCACCGGCGTCGGCATTTGCGCAACTTGTGGGGGATTCGTTCGAGAGGAAAGCAAGCAGGGTCTATGTAGGGACGGCTGGAACCGGGAACCACCTCCACTGGCCGCTGAATCCGGCACGGAAGCCTCCGCCGCCGCTCGCCGTGGCCTGTGACGCGACGGAAAGGGGGAGGTGCTGATGTGTTGGTGTGGGGGGTACTCGCACTACTGGAGCTCCTGCTCCTCTCTCTGACGTGTGGGCCCCTGATGTGGGACCCTGCTGAATCGGCCACCACTAGAGGCGTGGGACCACGGTGTCAGTCTCATAGACTCAGTTGCCCAGCCGGCAGATCGACGCCTGACAAGCTTTGCCGTCTCTTCCTGCTTTGCGGCGGCGGCGGCGGCGCCGGATGAGCCCCACCCTAGACGCCGGCGGACGGGCGTCGATCTGCATCCGCGAGTGAAATCGAGGAGGGGAGTAGGCAACGCTCCGGCGGCGTCAGCAGACGAGGCGGCGGTTCACCTGGGTTCGTCTCCTCCCTCCCCTCCCTCCTCCTCTCTCAAAACAATAATCTATGCACACCATGTTCATCCATTTCATTTGGCCAAAATAAGTGGGATTACAGACAGATTTGGAGTCAACAAAAGGTAGGTAAACAAGAACAAGAGCCCTCAATGGATTCACATGCCTAAGAAAAATCTGATTATATTATAAGAAAAATTACAGATACAGTCAGTTACAGCTATGGATATCATATCCCAAACCTCAACCGCTGCTCTGATGTGAACATCAGCATAATACGCCCAAAATTGAGCCAAAACTCGCACTTAGCCAACATAGGCTCTCTCTCACTCACACACACATATGCCCTGCCACTTAGCCAACATAGACTCTCTCACATATTTCTTTTATCTACTGTTGCTGATAGTGCCTTCCATTGCTTGCTTGAGGAGCTCACAATCTGGAATGCCCTCATTTTGATCTTGAGATGGTGGACAGAAATCTTAGTATCTGCCAAAGGGTCTTGATGTGCCAATTAAATGTGTTAACAACCCACAACCCGCAAAGCCCAGCTTTGGTGGACCTGTTCAAGGATTCCTCCTTGAGGCCTGCATTCTTCTGTTCTCTTCCATGTACCATTTCTTCAGTCTCTCTTGAGCAGTCACCACCTGCAGATAAGGGGGTTCAGAATAATTCAGCATATTCTCAGTGAATATTGCAATTTGTTAAGCATAACACTGAGCGAACCTGTTTTTCCCAGTCGGTCTTTAATGTTATGACTATAAGCACGATAGTTTGGACTAGTGTTCCGAGTAGCATTCCGATCCAAATGCCCTGTTGATACGATGAATGGCCACGAAGAGTGAGGAACAACTTAAAGCCGAGATTTTATTTTAGAGAAAAATAAAGCCGAGATTTTATTTTAGAGAAAAATAAAGCCGAGATTTTACTAGACACAATGGTAAATACAAGACTCTAAATCTCACCTTTACATGAAACCCCAGCACATAGCCCAGGACTGCTCCAATAGGAATGCCAATCAGGTAGTATGATGTAATGTTAACATAAGCGACTACACTTTGCCAGCCCGCACCAACAGCGACACCTACAGATGATGAAATAACGTTTTAATGTCAATAAATAAAACAAGGTTGTACAGTGGAGCAGTCTCTATCATTCATTATTAGAAATGAGAAGGATACCTGATAGCACTGGTTGAACACTATTCAGCAATATGGAGAAGGCTAGCAGAGGTGAAAGGTCGGCAACTGCTATAGCTACCGCCTGACTTTCAGTAAATATGTAGGCAAGGCTTCCGCGGAAGAAAAGGAAGAGCACAAACAACACAAATCCGATGGAGAAAGAAGTGATGACGACATTGTAAATCGCAAACTTGGCCCTTCTTGCGCTTCCAGCTCCAAGCTCATTTGCCACTCGCACTCTGAAGATACATAGCGTTAACTTTGAAATTGTGGAAAGTTGACATAGATGGATAAAAAGCTAGAGCTAAGGTAATTACCCTGCTGCGGCCAAAAAGCCGATAGAAACCATCATCTCCCAACCGTTGATATTAAGGCTGCGCATTTAATGAACAGGTACTTAGTTATGCTGGTTGTGACCCACAAAGGGAATAACATGACCAGTACAATGGCATGCAACACCAATTATGGTGGAAAGACTAAAGTCGGAACAACAGCTACCAAGTAAAGTGCAGAGTGATCTGAACATTACCATATCGAAAGGGCATCAAGTGCAATTTCTGCATTCTTCATGTATCCTGTGAGGAGCACCAATATGGTGTTGTACCACAATTCCAAACTGAAACGGCAAAGGAGAGAATTGATTGAAGATATGTAATATTATTATATCACAGGAATCTTGATAGTTCCAGAAAAAAAAAAGACTATATATGAGATGTGGATGCATGCATAGTGTTATTATCTCAATGAAACATTAATGCAGGCTTACCAGAGCATGACACCAGAAGATAGCGAGAGCTTGATGATGGAACCAAGATCAGCAAACGCAGCAGACGAGAAGCCGGTCCACGTGAGAGGGCAACCACCAAAGAAGACGAAGGCGAGCTGGCCAAACACGGGGATCCACATGGCGATGACCATGGACCCCATCACCCCGGCGAGTCCGAGCTGGAGCTTGACGGCCATGAGCCAGGACAAGCCTAGGTGGAGGCCAAGGTTGAGCACGGCGAGGTAGGTGATGATCATGTTCTTGCTCTGCGCCTGGAGGTACATCTGCAGCGTGAAGGCCCAGACGTAGGAGAACATGACGGGGATGTACCACAGCGAGATGGTCCCGCCACCGCCGAGATCTCCGGGTCCTGCCCCAGCGCCACCAGCAGCGGCTCCGTGAAGAGGTAGACCGGGAGAAGCACGACCGCGCAAGACGCGAAGAGGATGATCCACGACCGCTGCAGGTAGATCCCCAGCATGTGGTACTGCTTCGCGCCGTAGGATTGCCCGCACAGCGTCTCCAGCGCGCTCGCCATGCCCAGCTGCATTCAGTGGGGTTCATCGTCATCACGGTTAGTTAGTTAGTTACTGAAGCAGATAATAGTGTTGTTTACATTGCTTGGAAAATGATACATTTGTATCCTATTGAGATGATATTATTTTGAGCTGCTAATTATGATGATGTTGTTTAATTTGAGCAGCTAATTGTGGTTTTACAGGTTGCTTTTTGGTCGACGATGGTGACATGGAGAGAAAGAAAAAGAGGGAGAAGTTTTTTGTGGCGGTCAAGAGTTGAAGTCTAACAATTTGCCCGCAGGCGGTTTGTACATCGCACACGCATTTTTCTACCATGACTTTGTCGGCACAATGGACGACTGACTTGAGAATCAATCAGCGACGGGGACTGGTTGAAGTGGACGCCTCGGCCAGTTTCTTGGCCGACGCGCGCCAAGAGGCCAGGAAGGAAGAAGAAGATGAAGAACAGAGGAAATGGAACACGAAGCTGTTGCGATCGATACGGAGCTGGTGGTGGTGGCAAAGTTTTATTCGAATGATGGTAACTGTGGGTATTATATCATCTCTGCACGGCACGTGGAAGAACATGAGCCGAGCCCCACTGAATCTGTTGCCATCTGTAGTGCCTTTTTTTTTTTTTTTTTTCTTCTAGCTTGTTCGGTCGAGTTGGTGGCAAACTTTATTCGAATTTAACTGTGGGCCGGAGAATACGGATCCATCTTTGAATTCAATGCTGCTCACGGACCTGGACCACGATACCGTTGGATTTGTACTTAACCTCAATCAAAGGCTACTCCTGATGCATGTAAATAAATTAATATATAATTTGGTTGAAATAAATGTAAAATAATATATAATGGGTATAGTGTGGTTTGCAGGGCCTTTTCTTAGAGTGTATTTTAGCAAGACATGATTACAATGCTCCTCTTGTTCATGATTACATCGCACTCGGTGTGTGTGGTCATCGATCACTTAAGGGTAATGGCCACTCGTGCCTAGAAAATGTGCTTTGTCTCGGTGTTCTGGTCCTTGTCCGCCTACGTACTGACGCTGCAAGTGGATGAAAGAAAACGCTGGCGGCTAACGAACTCGAAACAGGAGGGACGACGGACCTGGCCGGGCAGGCCTTGGTTTTGGCTACAGTAATACGCGCGTGAATCTCGCGGAATCATTCATACATACACAGTTTGTTGTGTTGTGCGTGTGTGTTTAAGCGTATGTGTTGTACTATGTAATCTAAAAAAATAGTGTTGATGAACAAGATCGAAGCAACAATAGAGAGGAAACATACCAGGATGCCGTTGCTGAACCGCATGAGGACGGTGGAGACGAGAGCGTAGGCGGCGAGCTCGGTGGCGCCGATGTGTCCGATGAAGGCCTGGCTGATGACGGTGACGCCGAACGAGGCGAAGCGCGTGAAGATGGACGGCCCCGCCACCACCCACAGCTTCTGGTTCTCCTCCCACGCGCGCCGCCGCAGCGGCAGCGACGACCATGACTCCTCCGCTGCTGCCAACGCCGCCCTCTCCTCCTCCTCCGCCGCCGTCTTGCCGTCTCCTCCTACTACTACTCCATGGTGGGCGTGGTTGTGGTGGTGGTGGTCCTCTGGCACCACCGCTTCTGATGCTGCTGCCCGTGGTTGCAGCAGAGGCACCTTTGCCTCCTCCAACGCATCTCCGGCGCCGCTAGTGCTCTTGTTGTCCATGCCGTCAATCGGCTTTGTTGCACGGTGGCCGCTGGCCGGCACGTCCACGACGGCTTGTGTGTGTGTGTGTTCTTGATCGATGGATGGATGGGTCGAAGAGGAGAGATCAAGAAGGGAGGTAATGGTTGGGGAGCGAGGACGACGAGTTTTCAAGATGAGGGAAGCTAGTTGTGATTATATATAGAGAAGATATTTGCGTGTAGGTAGAGAAGGAGCGAGGTAGTAGCTGGGAGCACATCGATTCGATCACGTGTTGGGTAGCTGAGAAGACGATCGAGATCCTCTGAATTAGGAGGCGGCGGTTGCATCATTGTACTGTACGTGTGTCAGTTAAATTAATTTTCAAGATGTCAGTATATAGAGACATAGCTAGGTGCCGGACGTTTGGTTGTTTTGGGACGATTCTATGGAAAAGCGATCGAGCATCTGCCGAGCTATCCAACAAGAATCTGGATCTGGATGTACCTACGCATGTGCTTAGATTGCTGATGGACCGATCGACAAAATTACTATGTCGTATCATGCCTGTGCAGCTGTGCTATAGTAGTTACTAATTTTCACCTTGCGTGGTGGCACATGAGGGAGGGATCGAGACTCGTCAACTTGTAAGGCTGAGTAGGTAACCAAAACGTCCTTGTAGTTGTAGAATTCTATGTTAATTGTGTTGCTGTACACATGTTACTATATTATTATTAGTTAGGTAGATGAATCATAGAATACTGAATATACTTATAAACATATTTAAAAGTGACAATACTATTTACTTTATGAACCTATAGCTTAGCTAGTCAAACTTAGAATCTACTAGTCACACATGGCTGTGCGGACTTGTGTTGGTAATAAGGAGGGAAGGACTACCTGAGCATTCTTCAGGCCGGGTCGGGTTCGGGCCGGACCAAAAAAAATCTCGGTTATTTCGGTCGAAAAAATCTTACCCCCGACGTCCCATCTTGGGCAAGTCGGGCCTAACTTTTTTGGGCCGGGCCCGGGCTTGGGCGGGCTACCCATGTATTTTACACTATAAAATAGCTAGAAATATATTTCGGGCCGAGTTCGGGCTAAGAAAAATTTTACCGGGCTTCAAAATCTCTGCCCAGGCCCTGTCCAGTAAGGTTCATGGGCGGGCCAAAACCCGTCGGGCTCGGGCCGGGCTTGCGGGGCCGGGCTAGTTTTGCTCTCGTATAAGGGCGCACAATATATTTTACTTCATCAAAATAATAATAGGTCAGTTGGACTGTAAATAAAATTAAGGTCTTGTGGCGGCGAGGCGAAGCACGTAAGCAGTTTGCACTCGTGAACTTGCATATATTGTCTCAGGCTTTTCCACGTGGTACACGACTGGTAAAAGCGCATGCCTGGCCACTACTGCTTGCCACAATGGCAGCATGCAGAAGAGGGCACAACCACAGCCACCGCCACCAACCACTCCGTTGTCTGTTCCAAGGGTACAGGTGACCGGTCGTTAGTCCGTCTACGTGGCCGTGACGATCGACGACTGCAGTAGCCGCCGGATCTCATGAGCACGCGGAGCAGGCCGTGCCACGTAGACCGGCTCAGTCGTCGTGTGCTAGCTGGTGTGGCTGGCAGCAACAGGGGTGTCTAGCAGGCCGGCCAACCAGCCATCGACGACGTTTGTCGGATCCGATCCTGCCATGCGATTAATTAATGGTAAGAGGGCAGTCCCAACGCGTTAATGGTAGTTTATCCCTATTTATTATCTTGACACCTCAAGATTTGATGATGTGGCACATCAATTAACGAAGAGAGTGAAAATCAAAGAAACCGTTTCTACATGAAGAAACGACGTCTACGCTAATACCGAGACATCAAGAAACGACCAAATTCCCGTTGGGGAGAAGCGAGTGGTTTCTATTCGCCTCCTTCACGATCCGTGCTCCGCCCGGCGCTGTGCGCCTCCCGAGCTGCTTCCCTTCCCGCGGCGGCGTAACCTTCTGGCGGCGCCATCCCTTCCATAGCGCGCCCGGGCCGCGCCTCTCACCGCCGACGCCCGTCTGCTCACCGCCCGCTGGCGCACCCGCTTGCCGCCTCGAATCGGCCGGCGAGGTCGTCCGGTAGGCGTGGCGGACCTCAAATCGGCGTCGGCGGAGGTTGAATCGTGCGGTGGCGGAGCTCAATCATCCTCAGCGGTGGCGAGCAACCTTGGCCGCTAACGCTCGGCCGACCGCCCGGCGCCGCCCAACCACCGCCTCCTGCCCTCGCCCACGTCTTGTCGTTGGCTGCATATCGCCGGCTCCTACGCTGCGCGCTGGTGGTGCGATGTCGTGGAGGAATTGAACACAGGCAGACGGGGAAAGGATAGAAGAGAAGCAAGCTAGATTTCGAATAGATACGTAGGTGAAGGAAGCAAAGAGTTCTCTTCTATTCTTCCCGTGGATGATCTAAACACACGCAACGCAGCAGCAGGAATAGAAGAGAAGCAAGCAGGATTTTAGAAGATGCGAGAGAAGCCAGTGAGTTGACACAAGTGACTACAAAATAGTTGCCACAATTGATCTATATGTCTTTGGTCTTTGCATTTAATTTACAATTTGTATGAGTGATGCTATAGAAACCATGGGTTGGAAAAGAATTGCTTTTTTTTTTACGGTGTCCTATGTTATAAAAACTATTAGTTTCTACCATTTGGGACTGCCCTAATGATATACTCTATAAGATATATACAAGATGCATATACATATACACTACTCCTAATCCCATGTTCGTGCCTGTGTGGGGCTCGTTTGGATGCAGGGCCTCCAAAACCACGTCCAAGGGGCATTCTTCCCTGCCCTGGCCACCCATGTCCCCAGGAGTAAGAATCCCCGCCTACCATTTGGAAAACACAGGGATATAAATCCTGGGTGAAAAAAATATATTGGAAACTACATAACAAATATATAAAATACAACAATCTGCACATAGGTACCTGAAAATGCGCCAGCACTTTTCACTTGATCGTTACAATATGGACTGAATATTGGAAAGAAATTGATGGAAAAGATTTCAGTTTAAACATATCATAAATTTAACAACTTGTCTATAAGGTAGAAGAAAAAAAAAAAAAATTAAGTGGTAAGCCAAACAGCCAAGAAAGGCATGCAAACGGGTAAAAAGCCGGAGGCAACTGAAATTATCTGATCTATTGCAAGAGTAAAACAGTAAAATTTAAATTTTAAAAAGTAGTAAAGATTTATGATAAAAATAGATATATATCATTAGATTAACCTTGGAATATATTTTATAATAAATCTACTTGGAGATATAATTAAAGGGTGGTATAACCGATGCTATTATTTTTTAGGTGCAGCAGGTGACCAAATCAAATTAGTCACCGCCGTATACCGGGAGCCTGGATCAGTCAGCCAGCATATCGATGGTAACGACGGCTCTTTGAAAAAAAATGGCAGCGACGACTGCTAGCACAGTTTCACTTGCGATGGCTTCCGAATGACGCAATTGTTGGGGACCGATGCACAGAGTTGTACCATCACATTTACTAAATCACAAACAAGCAAGATGCAGGCATGCTCACCACCCCTAACCCAGTATAATCAACCAATCAATCTATTGGATCACAGTCATCAGATCGATCAGGGCACAAAACCAATGATATAGCTGCTTAAGCACACCCACTCTACACTGTACAGAATCACTACTCTTCTGAACAGGAACTACACGTTGTTGGCCACGTCGCTCCTCGTTTTCTTGGCTTCGCTCAAAGTTAGCACCACCCGTTGTAGTGTTTAGAGCAGCTCTCAAACCTTCTCTCCCCTTTTTAGTTTCACTGGCAACACACTACAGAAGGCCTTATTTACCTGAGCTGTAATGGTGGAAATAGGGACTCAATTTACTGAATACGAACTGAGCGAGGAATTAATTAAAGAGAACCATATATGCATGTCGTCCCTCTGCCCTCCATATGATCTATTCCTCTAACCACTCTCTGTGAATCGCTCACGTGGGGCATGTTGGCTCGTTCGAGACGAGATCGAGGCGGTACGTCAACGACGGCAAGCAAGACAATCCGACAGAAAAAGGTGCAGGGCGGGGTGGACCTCGAGGCCGATCAATGGCACATTTGGTGACGCTGGCTATGGGCTGATTTCCAAGGAAAAAAATCAACAAACAACAACTTTTGGTTTTACACTATACAATACTACTACAACTAGATGTACTGTGTACCTAATTATGGCCTAATAAAAATATAAATTAGGCATTTGTCATAGCACATGGGCCCATGGGCCACGGCGCAAGGGCAGCCACTTGAGGCTGGCCACCGCCGCCGTCCGTCATCGGCTCATCGTCTGCTTCGCTATTGAATAATAGTTATTTAGAAAATAAAATAAGAATAAAATAGGAAACCAAATCAGGGATTTCTTTAAATGCAAGTCTTCCTCAGACTTTAAATACAAGGGACTTGTAATCAGTTGAATCAATCAGAAAATAATCAAGGGGTAAAACCCTAAGCTTTCGGCTCTCGGTCTCTCTCCCTCCTTCCCCACGCGTGCACGCACCGTAGCCATCACCGCCACCGATGCTTCCCACGCCGCCCTCACGCCTCGCGCGCGCCGCCGTCGGCGCCCATCGTTGCTGCCCCCTCGAAGGCGGCTGTGACGAGTACTCCTCGTAATACTCGAGATTCATTGTAGCTCTACTCATGGAATAATCTACTCCCTCTGTCCCTTTAAGTTTGTCGTTGGAGCACTTGGGTGGATACGTCGGACATATTTAGTTAATCTAGACACGGGAGAGAGAGAGAGAGAGAGAGGTGCATGGCCAACCGAGTGAATCTGGACATTTCAAACATCTGCCCCAACGACAGTCAAGGTGGGATAAAGGGAGTATGATGCATGAGTGCTCATGATTAATTCTATGGGGATCAATCATTATATCTACCGTTTTTTACCGGCTTATACCGACAACATCGTGGAGGAAGCTAGATGACTAGAGCGTCCCATTATTATGGGTCGGTTATTGGGTTTACCTGGTGGCATATGCAACAGGCCGGCCGACTGTCAGCTTCATTCATGTTAATGCTAGCCACAGCCCACATGCATGCCTCGCGCCATCTCCTTTTTTTTTTGTGTGTGTGTGTGTGTGTGTATGTACGGCAAATTCACTCTCCCTCGTGCCATCTCCTTTTTTTCTTGTGTGTGCTTATGTGTGGGTGTGTGGTGGTGGTGGTGGGGTGGGGTGGGGGGACTCGAGGGCCCCATCATGCCGCCGCCAACCCACCCCACCTCCTCACCGTCTTGGCGGCCGCCACCACCGCACCTCCTCACCCTACTCGTCATCGGCGGCGGCCGAGGGGGGGCGTTCAAAAGGCACCTCCCGCGCCCCTCATGCTCTCTCCTTTCACCTCCTCCTCCCCAGTTCCCCCTCCATTCTTGTCGCGGCGGCGGCTAGTTAGGGTGTCGAATCCCCCGGTCGGTTTGCCCCCTCGTGGCGGTCTGCTGTCCCGGGGGTTGTTGTCAATGATGGCTAATGGCGGCGGACCGCCAGGGTTCCGGCCTGTAGTGACCTATCAACGACGGCTAAGGGTGAGGGGCCGGATTTGCTCCCTCTAGGAACGGATCTGGCGACACCTGGACCAGATTTGCGCTCCCTCGTCCTTCTGGCATTGCCGCTGCTCAAGCCTCCATTTCTGTTGTGGCGTGGGTGGTGCTTAGGTAGAGCTGCTCCTTGCCCACAGGCTCTTTGTGGCGTAGTAGTGGTATGCGGCTGCAGCCTGGCTCCTCGGAAGTCCGGTGGCGGTGGCAGCGTCCTGGGTTTGTCTGCTCTGCGGCCGAGCTGTGCGGTGATCTTGGCTGCGCCAGTGGTGGCGTAGTTGGTGATGGCTTGTTCGGTGCTCGCCCGGTGTCGCCGTGGTGGCGTTGTTGGCTACGTCCGCGGTGTTGCACCTACACAACCGTGGTGGTGGGGTGGGTGGTGCCGGTCATCTCCTTCACCTTCGGGGAGATGCGGGTGAAACCCCATCCTCTTGGGAGGCGTTGACGGCGCCTTTGGCGTCGTGTCCTTCCTGAAGGCGACGCTGAGCATCTCTTCTGTCGTTCTTCAGGTGTCGTCGGCTTGGAGCCCAGTCCTACCTTCTAGGCGAAATCCTTGCCAGCTTATATGTCTCCAAGGCCAGCGATGAAGCGTCCATTTGGGCGTCCTCCCCTTCCTGAAGGCGTCGCTTAAGAACCGGCATGCCAGCCTTCGCCTCCTCATGGAGTCCCTCTATGTGCTCGTTGCACTTCATTCCCACTCGCTTTGGTTTGTTTTGTAGCTCTTGACCTGTCCGCTCGTTTATCACTAGTTCGTTGGTGGATGTTTTGTCGCTGTGTGGTCAGCCTCCTCTTGGGTAGTTGTTGAGCCGCTGAGATTGATGGCTGCTAGTTGGTTCGTTGGCGGATGCTTTACCGTCGTGTCGTTGGCATTCTCTTGGGCAGCTGTTGAGCCACCCAGAGTGATGGTTGTTCGTTGGTTCTTTGGCGGAAGCTTTGCCGCCGTTTGACGCTAAGGGATGGTCTTCTATGTTGATGATCATTGTGATGTGGTTCTATAGGCACAACGATAGGTTAGGTGTTGGGTGATCACTCTCTCTTTGTATCTTTTGTTGTTCTCATGTGTATTCTTGGTTATTTCCTAATATCTTAGTGGGCTGTAACCTACGCTCACATAGCTGACTTTTAATTCACTATGCTTAATAAAAAACGGACTATATCCTCTATCTCGAAAAAAATTATTACAAACACTAATATTCTTTCTCGTTTGAACCAATGAATAAATTAGGTTGCATGCATGTTCGTTCTTCGCGGGTGAGTGAGTGGATGGATGGATATGCCCGTGCATGCGGTCCATCGTAGATCATATCGTCGCTTTTATTATGTGGCCCCCGTCGATTGGTCCGTGCATGAAAGAACGAAAGAATAATGCGTGTGGATCCGTGATCGAGCTTGTGTTTAAGTTTGTACTTTGTACCTGGCTCGATGCATCATGATCAATGCATGATGCATGTGACCTTCTTCATTCCGTTCCTTCCCAAAATTTGAGGACGGACAGCCATAGTGGACACTGCCGCGGGAGGTAATTATTTAGGCCAACAACCTGTACCTAGTGGTTCTGTAATTATCCTTATCCTTAGGCGCGCTGTCCTCAGATCAAATCGATCAATTTGCCGGCGGCTGAGCTAGAGGCTGAAATCAATAAAGAAATGAAAAAAAGCCGAAAGCACTCAGAGATTAGGGAGTATTTTATTGTGAGAATCCGAGGTGGAGGAGAAAGGAGGCCGGAAAACAAGTTGCTAGCGATTGTTTCGTCGCATGATTTTCAAAAGATGTCTATAGTTGCTATATATGCTGGGGCTAGTCACACTACTAGTGAGGTGGGTTTCTCTCTTGAGGGCTGTGTTTGGATGTCAATATTGAAGGGTTTGTCTTGAATTGGTTCCAATATCAAATCAGCAATGGCATTGCATCGGGCGCAATTCAATTCTATTGTTTGGATGGTTATTCTATTGACTTTTGGAATCCTTAGAAGCATCCAATTCAGTTTCATGTTTGGATGCACACAACAATGGAACTGAAACAAGGGAGCGGTGGCGCGCCTCGCTGAAGGCAGGGAAGGCTAGCATGCCTCGCTCGCGGAGGAGGCATGGAAGAGCAGTGCTGCCATGGGCGAAGCCACGTTGAAAGTGTTGGATGCCCAGGCACCCAGGCCAAAATGCTAATTAGGTGCTGAGGTGTAATTTTTCACCCTTTGTGCACCCCCTCGGACAAATGAAGGCACCCCTTGTTGCTAAAAATTATGAATTTTGATGTGGGTCACTGTGTATATGTTGAAGTTGGGCACCCCCAACCCATTTCCTCTAGTTTCGCCCCTGAGTGCTGCTAGTTGGTGGAGGATGCGGGGAGGGGCTGCGCGGCTTGCTGATGGAGGTGGTAGAGGAGGTCGACAACGTGAAGAAGAAGGGCGCCGCCTCTGCAAAAGAAGAAGTGGCGCGCCGGTCCTCCACCTTGGCCATGGCGGAGCTCGAGCCCAGCCATGGTGGCGCTCGCCGTCCTCTTCGGGCGCTTGGCCCTCACCTCGAGTCCTCCTCTAGATCCGCCCCACAACCACCTTGACAAAGACCATGGCTAGGTGGCGCTCGTGTGGCCGCCCAAGCGCATCGAGGGAGCAACATGGAGGCGGCGAGAGGGGCGAGGGAGAAAGTGGGGGTGGCGACTCCAATTCCCCGCAATACGGAGGGTTGGACCTCGGTATTGCGGGCGAGTGGGCCTCCGATTCCCCATTTGGCATTGAAGTTTATTTATTTCCAATTACAATGTCTAGGCCATCCAAACAGCTCCATCTGTGCCAATTCCAGTACCTAGCTAGGCCCCAATATCTACATCCAAACACAGCCTTAATGTTTTGTCATTCAAAATTTAGTATAGCCATAATATATTGTTTTATTACTTACTTAAAACACTAGAAGAAATCCACCATCTGGTAGTGAATTTACCTCTGCGTTAAAGGCTCTTATTTTTGTTACATCGATGGATCTTTAGTGTTACCCAAAATGGTAGCATGTGCCACCCCGCGGTCATATGCATGAATGCGTTTTGTCTGAGGGCGAAGCGGTTGCATATATGTGGCCACTGTACCTACACGACGCGCGAGTGATGTCATGGTTCGACCATCCATCCATCCATCCAATACATACGTACATAACGAGTACTGGATCGAGTACATACGTATATATGTATACGTGGTGCGCGACTAAGGGTAGGCTTAGGCTAGGCTTGTACAGCCCACGTACAGTGCCCCGCGGCGGAGGGCATCCATGGCAGCAGCTCTTCTTGCAGCCCCCGGCCGGCCACGGCGTCCACCGAAGGGTCGGATGGGATGCACACGTCGTATGCATGTACGTCGTCGTCGTTGACATAAATGCATGTGTGTATATATGCCTTGCATGTCTGGCTTAATTCTTGTTGTACAATAGTAGAATACCACCTGCATGGTTGCGACGTTTGTTTGTACGTACGTGTGCCCCCACCCGGTCCACGGGACGAATGGGCACGGGCGAGACACGCTTAGGCTTAGGTACCAATGGATCGGAGAGACGTACGTACGGCGACGTACCAGCTTAGCTGATGCATCCATCAAAGGCAGCGCATTGTGTGGATCCATATGAATTTCAATCACGGGTGTCGATCATAATTAATACTAGCTAGTATGATCGAGATTTTAGTTTTTATTTAAGTTTCAAACTTACTGCAATTTCACCATACTGTTAGAATGAGTTCGACTTGGAGGGCATGGTGGGGTGCTGTGCTTTCCATCGTCGCCGTGTCTTCACGTGGGCCGTGCAGCTCGGTGTGCACGCAGGCGTAGGCCGTGCACCATCGCTGGTAGGCCCGTGGGCCGTGCGCCTGCATGGCAGCCCATTACCTGCGCCATCCTTGCTTTCATAGACTGCCTGCAGCAGCCTTTAAACAGGCATCCTGCAGATCAGTCTTAAACTGGCACCCATTGTTGCTCTCCATGCCCTGCATCGATCGGTGAACCACATACAAGGGCTCACTATGAGTGTGAGGGGATCTACACTGTCATCATGCTCTGCATTATTATCATCAGACATCGAACAGGCGTCTTGGTTTAGTGACAGATTTATCTATCAGAATACCAAATCCAGGAAATGATATGATTAGCACAGATATCAGATCGGTATATAAAGCTGTGAACTTGCGATCGATTGCAGACTGACCAATTGCATCATGCTTGCTTCTTGGAAATGTCGATCATGTGCTAAAATGTTTCTCACTGATTCAACAAGCAAAGCTCGACTCGAAATGTTTCCGGTGAAGTTGCGTTCAAAGTAACAAGCATGTCTTGCAAACTGAAGGTTAGCAAAAATGTACTCAAAGGATGCTGGAGGAAAGCTCGATTGGAAATGTTTCCAAATGAAGTTGCCTTCAAAGAAATAAGCATGTCTTGCAAACTGAAGGTTAGCAAAAATGTACTCAAAGGATGTTGGAGGAAAGCTCGATTGGAAATGTTTCCAATGAAGTTGCCATCAAAGTAATGTCTTTCAAACTGAAGGTTAACAAAAATGCACTCAAAGGATGCTGGAGGAAAGCTCGATTGGAAATGTTTCCATTTTTTGTTTAATCGAGGATGACCCCCATTTCCATTATATCAAACGGAAATACAGTGTATCAGCCAGAATTTAATAGGGCAAGACAGAAAAAGAGTTTTGACAATATCAAAAGCCAAATAATGCTACCACAGACTCCTTGACAGCCCAGCAAGACTGACATGAATGAGAAAAAAGAGACAGCAAGAGAGACAAACATTTATTCATGCATAGCATCAGCTCACTTTCACCCGATCTCGGCTTATTTTATTGACCTGAAATAGACTCGCGACTTTTTATTTTTGACACCTAAAGATATGGCGGACACCCTCTCAAGTGCTGAACTTGCACGTGTGCAGCCCCCTCGATCCCATGGAGACCATCGGAATGAGAGGGAGAACGGGTACAACCACCTAGAAATAGTTGCAACATCGACCGAGACGCCCTCGCGGGGCGGTCGTGTAGTGGAAAGTGGTGGCACTAGGCAGTGCGTCCCCACTGCTAACAAAGAGGAAACCACCACTACCGTAGAGTTGAGTTGGAGCTCACGACCATGGAAACACCATGCTCGCGATGAAGACAAGAGCGGACCAACGCAGCTTTGCCGGGAGTCGCCGACGGGCGAGGACGCCGCCGCCGGCCGAGGTCGACCGCCGCCAAGGCCGCGTCGCCGCATCCGCCGGCGCATTTCCAAAGAAGCCGGGCGCCGCTAGCAGTCCCGCGTCTTTGCAGCTTTGCACGCACCACCGCGACGCTGGATGTGCGCATCGCCGCCGCCGCCTCTCCGACGCCAGCGTTGTCCCCCCGGTAGCATGATTCGCCTCCCCGCCGCCGCCCTCTGCCATCTCCGTATCCCGCCGCCGCAAAACCCGACCCGTAGGGCGCGGCGTTGCCGCCGCTGAAGATGCAGCCGCTGCAACAGCCGGATGCCGTAGTAGGCGACCGGGATCGCCCGCAGCCAGGCTTCATGGATTGGATCGAAACCGAAGATCTCCAATAGGCCTTGACCTCACGACCACCGCCGGAGTCGCCAACGATGGCCGAGGAGCGGCTCGAAACGCCGAGTTGCACGCCTTCCAATCCGCGTTGAACGCCTTCAAATCGACTCCATCTTCGCCGCCATGGCGAGGATATGGTCCAACAGCTCCTTGCATCGCCTCTTGCCTCTTGTGTCCGTCCATAGCGTAACACGAACTCTTCCCCTTCCTCTGCATAATCCATGGTGAGAGTAGAGTGCCTACGGATCAACGCTACGTACCAAATTGTTATGGACGTGGTTAGGGTCGAGGGATTGGGGAAGAAGAGAGGGATGGTAGTTGCTGCGCTTACAAGACCGGCGGTGCTACAAAGCCTGCCGGGTACCGCTCGCATTGGCGGCGGCTAGGGTTTGGGGGTGAATGGGGCATTAGAACGCCGTCGCGGGCTCGCCCACGGCCGGAAGAGGGAAGGGGTTTTCTTCTAATCTCTTATTTAATTATAGATTGATACATCTCCTCTCATTATATAGAGAGTTTTGACTTGACCCCTAAGCAAGCCACTAAATAACCCTAATAGGCTAAGGCCCGAGAGGCTCATGACTCCTCTAACACGATCACTCATAACATCTGGGGACAAAAGTCAATGAGTAAGGTTCTTCGCACAGAGCAGTACCACCATAGCATCGAGACCTCTATTGCTTCGGGAATCATCTTCATTTCCTTTGATCTGTAGAGCGCCTTCGGTTCTTGGCTTCTTGTCCAAAGAACTTGACAAAGAACTGAGTACAGAGTTAACTCCAAAGAGTGATAGCTTCTTCTTCCTCCGCTGAATATAAGCCTGCCCAATAACTCATTAGGGCACCTGCATGACAAATAATAGAAAGCGTGTTTGATATAATCTTGCCCTCAAAACAAATATTGTTTCTAGCCTTCCATATGGCCCAACAAATCGCATCAATACCTAGAGTGTGAAACTTTGAATTATTGGACAACCATATCTCACACCAGCACCAACTTTGGTCAACATAATTGGGAATATCAGATGCACCAAAACATGTGGCAAAAGTTGCCCAAACTACTTCAGCAGTGTTACATTGAAAGAATAAGTGCTGAAATGTTTCATTGGAATGGCAGAAGTAACAATTAGGACTCCCTTCAGTTGAAAATAATATATCAATATTCAGGTGGGGAACGCCTCCCCACGTTGACGGTCAAAAAAAAGTTGCCTTCAAAGTAATGTCTTGCAAAGTGAAGGTTTGCAAAAATGTACTCAAAAGATACTGGAGGAGAACTTTCTGTAGGAGATGCTGGAGTGTACAGAGCAAATTGTTTGGGATGATGTGCGGAATTTCCGGATCGTGCCTTAACCTGGTTCGGTTAGGCTGACATTAGTTTCTTTTCCCTTAGGGTCCGTTTGGATCCTTTGAATTTGGGGAATTGGAATCTACTTAATAAATTAAGCTATTTAGTTTGGAATTTGAGATTCCCTAACTTTCCAAAGTTCACAAATAAGCCTATCTCAAATTCATAGGGTGAGAGATAGGAATTGAATTCCATTGACTCGACCGCGAAACACCCTTTGAGATAGGCTTATTTGTGAACTTTGGAAAGTTAGGGAATCTCAAATTCGAACTAAATAGCTTAATTTATTAAGTAGATTCCAATTCCCCAAATTCAAAGGATCCAAACGGGCCCTTAGTGATTTATTGAGAGTTGATTTCTTTGTCATTCTATACATAGCTTCAGTTTGTCATGATCTATGATGGTGAATAACTGGGGTTAGTCCTACTTGCTCCAAGCAGGTCTAATAATTGGAATTGATTTCTTCACAGCGGTTTTCGCTCAATTGTGTAGTGGTTAACTATTCTGTAAAAACAACCAGTGTATTGATTTCTATGTGGCTATTTGGTAGTAGTCCCCGCTTAGAAGCCATATTCGTCCCCTTGTGTTGTGGTCAGCTACTATATATGCACTATCTAAGTGCGGTGATCATTTGGCGAGAAGGCGCCCGCGTCGCTCTTCCTGGGCGGCTCGGGCGGCAACCAAACCCTAGCCGCCACCACCGTCTACTCTGCCCCGTCGAGCATGCTGCTGCAGGAGCACGCCGCTAGGTGTTGCCCAGCGTGGCTACGGGGAAGGTGGCGACGGCTGTGTGTTTCCTCGCTGAGGCATCGCCAGCGCTGCCTGTGGCAGGTCCGGTCCCTACCAGATCTACTTTCGGGTGGCCGGGCACGGCTTCCGGACGTCACGGGAGGTTGATGGCGGCGGTGGATTGAGACGGTGACATGGCAGGGGATGTGGATCCGCCCTCCGCGGTCGGATCCGGTCTATCTTGGGTTGGATCCGTACACGCAAGAGGGTGTCGCCTGTGGTGGTTCGGCATGTGGTCGGGTACGCATGGATGGCTCATTCCGGAGCCGCTACGGTGGCTAGATCTAGTTGACGGAGGAAGTGGAGGGGCGGGGAGGAGGGAGAAGAGGTGGAGGAGACCTGTGCGATCGGATCTGAGGCTTTGAGGCGTGGGTGGCCGAGTGGGCGGCGAGTGTCGCTTCCGACGAAGGTCGTATCTGGGCTTCGGCCCTTCGGGCAATGGATCTGGCAACTCTGCCAGTTCAAGGGCTCTGGGGCATAGGTGCATGGAGGTGCCGGTGTCTGCGTGGGTGAGGCGACCGGAACTGAGGCTTCGAGGTGTGGATGGTCGCGCGGGACGGCGAGGACCGCTTCCGACGGAGGCCGTATCTAGGCTTCGAGCGACGGATCCGGTCCCCCTACTGGTTCTTGGACGCCCGTATCTAGGCCGTATCTAGGCTTGTTGGAGGAGATTGGCATCCTCAGCCATGACAACGACGATGACGGCGTGTCGTTCACGGTGGCACAACTCAATTTTTCTGGGCCCGACGAGTTTGAGCTCTGCATGCTGCACCATCTACCTCTTGCTCCTAGCACTTCGATGGAGTGGAGTGTTAAGAAGGTGCAGAAACCTCCTAACATGAAGACAAGCGCCTACTCGTGGAGAACTGACATCGTCGTGCCCATCGGCAGACGATGCTTGTGCTGGGTCGACAACTACCAGGGCCTGCTACTCGTTCATGTTGTTGATGTCCTCGCTGACAGCAAGAGCAACACAGATCATCAGCAGCAATTGCTCCGTTACATCCCTCTGCCGTCTAAGGCTTTGAAGTCTCGTCGTCTGTATAGGGATGGTGGTTCACTCGACCCGTTGCGGCGTGTCAGTGTCACTGATGCTGGTATCGTTAAGCTCGTCTGTATTCTTACAAAACGTCCTCCTTCGCCGTATCCCTTCACCATAAGAACGTGGACTTTGGATGACGTGGACGAAGGCAAATGGATAATGGATGTCGAGACCACCATGGGAGCAGAGGAGTTCTTCAGTGTTCTTGGAACTGCTGGCCACAGTTGCCGTCCACCACGGGTACAGCCAAGTTTTCCTTTGGTTTCCATGGATGACCCAGATGTCATCTGCTTCCTGCTGAAAAATGAAGATCGTAGCCTTTTTTGGATGATTGAGGTCAACATGAGGAATAAAAAGCTTCAATCATGCGCCCTGTATATCAGTGAAGAGGAAGAAGAAGATGGATATCCCTCTAAGAGGGGCCCCAGGAACAATTTCGTTGGTTACCAGTTTATCCCCAGCAAGTTCTCCTCTTACTTGGCTGACGATGCCATCACAAGGTAATTAATACCATATCTCCTTTTGATCTGTGTCTACATCTTTCATTGTGCATTGCTCTGTTACCAGTCTCTAATGTACATTTTAAGAACATGAAGATGTAGGTTGCTACGTATTTATTTTTTTGAAACAAGGTTGAGAGGTATTTATCATGTGTTGTTTCAGTGCTAACTGCTAATTAAGTTAAACGACTAGTCAATCCTTTAACAGTGGTTTGACATGTTGAGACATAAATAAAAAGATTGATCTGCCAAACTGCATTGTAAAACTAAGCCGATGCAAAACTATGCAGGAAGCAAGCTAAGCGAACAGAGGTACTTTTCAGTTAATCTTGACTGTCCAATTTATAGTTAATGTACTTGTCACTTGTCAGTAGGCCTATACTGAGCATGGGATATAAATTCAAAATCAGAGCAGGCCTATACTGTCAAATTTATAGTTTTTCTTTGAGCTCATTTATTTGCATACTTCCAGCCACAAAAAAGAAGAAACCACTTTCAATTGTTGCATGACTTAGTTAGTTGTGCTCCTAAGGAGTTTGTGACAACTAGGCAAGGTCTTATTTGACCAATAGTTGCATATTCATTCCTCTTTAATATATAGAAAAGGCAAACATTATTTTGTAGTCCAACTGAACCACTTCCAGTTTTCTACTCTTCTCATGTATTGAAGATGGAATATATGTTGATTGCAATGTTGACTTTGCTTGCAGTCGGAAACTCAGTGAAACGATGCAGAAGTCAAAAGAGAGGAGAGTAATGCAGAGGAGTGGACAGGAAGCACAATTAAAATGTTGGGTAGAATGGTAACGATCAAGCATTCTTCTCTGTCAATTTGCAAAATTCTAATCAGTTGAGTTTGGGCCAAGAAACCGTCAAATGCCTATGCAAGATTGCTATTTGCTGCTCCTGTGTAACACGGAGCAAGATACTGCACAACAGCACAAGTGTGCAAGTTCTGTTATTTTGATATGCTCCAACATCTGTTTTGTTTGTTAAAATGTAGGCATTTACAGCATTTTACTGTGTATGTTTGCTTGTGCTAGAATGGATATCATTTTCGTCTTTTGATGGGAGGCTTTTCAAAGTGCTAGAATGTTATTCTCAGCTGAGCAGTTCCTCTGATGCTATTTCATAATGGTTTGCTATCTGTTACTCCCATGATTTTCCACTCTCTGAAATTCTAATATACATGATCTGACTAGCACGAAACTGACACTTCTCTCACTACTCTTCTGCGCACCTAACAAGAATGTTGTTTGTGATGCCCATTTCGAATGCACTAATGGAGATTTATCATTTTGCTTGTGAGGAGAAGTATCCTAATTAACCAGAGTGCTATAAGGGCTAATGAAAAGCATGAGAAACAAGTGTTATGTTTAAAGGTAAGAAAAGGCAAGCAGCAAGCTTCTTGTACTTTTAGTAAAACCTTATAAAATAGCTATCCTATTATTACTGATACATTATGTAGCCATCAAAAGGCCCTTACAAATCTTATCCTCCTCCCATGCTCATACATTTAAAACACATATTTTTTTTTTTAAAAAAAGAACCCATTATTGATGGGTACATAATGCAAATATGTGTGTTGTAACAAACATAATCTATTGTTACTGGCCACAGCAGCAGCATTGTGTAGGATAATTTGGTTAATGAGAAATGAGGTGGTTTTTGATAAATGTAGACCAAAATCCTTTTTGTAAGTTCTTTTCAGGGGAACGCAGGGTGTCTTTAGGTGTTGTCCAGCAAGGATCAGCTGTTCCCGCTGATATTCACGCCATTGCAATCCTGCCCATTGACACAGCCCATTTGCTTTAGTTCAAAAGGATGGCAAGGAGGTTTATTGGCCTCGTTTAGTTTTTTTCCTTCTCATTTCGTTCGTGTTGTTGCCTTGAGATGGATGCCTCTACGGATTGAATGCTTGCCTGTGGGATAAAATTTGTTGTTGAATAAAGTTCGTGCATGGGAAAATATAAAAAGAATGGTCATGTAATAGAAAATGGGTTGCGCGTGATCAGATGAACAGGTCATTCCGACCCAACCCACTTACACTCTGATTTCCTTCCTACCACCAAATCTATTTAACCTCATAAATTGTCATAAACATGCATTTCAATATATACCATCTTTGCATCCAATTTCGTACTTGTTTTCCATGCATTTTTCGAACATACGTCATATACACACCCATATTTTCTTGGCAAAATTTGAGGAACATCGAAAATGGACTCGTTTGCCGTAACACACCGTGTTTGTTGTAATTTTGCCGTAACACACCGTGACCCTTATTCTATTGTAAATTTTGGCTATTTTCTATCATTGATTTTCCATGCATTTTCCAAGTGTGCACTTTCTACCATCACAAGATGACATAAAAAACAAGACGTCGCCATCACCATGCTCTTTTGTGGTGACATTATTATTTACCAATTTTTAGTGAGCGATGACACGCTTATACTCTAATTTGTATCACAATTTCCACGTTGGTGTCCCAAAACAATTGACACGTGTATACTCAATTAATTTGTAATCACAATTGCCACGTTGTGTTAACAGATCTAGAATGGTTTCACAAAAAAAAAAAAAGGTCTAGTTTCAAAAAAAAAAAAAAAAAAAAAGGTCTAGAATCAGGGACCACGTACTCGGAACTGTTGTCTGCTGGGCTTGGCTTCCTGGTCGCAATTCCAGGGAGGGAGTTGGGCTGTTGCTTAGGTTTGGGCTTGGGCCAAGGAACCTATAAACGTGATTCATTTAGGAAAAAGTCCCAATTCCTCCCCAACTATCATGAAAGTTCACTTTTCCTCCTCAACGTTAAAACCGGACAAAATCACATCCCTCAACTTTTAAAATCACCTCCCTCGAGCGGTTTTGAGGGCGTATTGCTACAGTAACAGCGATTTGTCTTTTCTTTTTTAAAAAAATTCGGTTGAATCTTTGAAAAATTATAGTAAATCACGTAAAAATCATAAAATGAAAAATCCAATTTTATTAGACTCCACATGATTAGATCTACACATTGAATATATAATATGATATTATTTAGTACAGAGTTTTTTGTTTTCTTTTTCTTTTATATTTATTTGGCTGAATTTTTAAAAAATCATAGTAAATCATAAAAAATCATAAAATAGAAAATATATTTTTTTATACTCCACATCTGCATGTCTACACACAAAGAATATATAATATGATATGCTTCAGTACAAAATTTTTTTTATTGTAGCTTTAGATCTATTCTTTTGTGTAATTTATTAAAATAATTCGTAGCTACAACTTCTATAATTATTTTTTGGAGTAAAACATACCATATTATATATTCAATGTGTAGATTTACTCATGTGGAGTCTAAAAAACTTGAATTTTCTATTTTATGATTTTTTTATTTACTATGATTTTTAAAGATTCAACCGAAATTTTTTTAAAAAAGAAAAGGCAAACCGTTGTTACTGTAGTAATACTGCTCTCAAAACCGCTCGAGGGAGGTAATTTGCATGGTTTGAAAAGTTGAGGGATGTGATTTGTCCGGTTTTGGAGTTGAGGGAGGAAAAGTGAACTTTCATGATAGTTGGGAGAGGAAATCTGGACTTTTTCCATTCATTTATAATTAAAGAGACGTGCACAGGAGCATGCACGCTCGTGCAGCTTTGCTGGCTGGTCGTGTGGCCAAGAGAGGGAGGCCACGAGCTGGGACAGAGGGAGGTTGGGCTGATTGGGCCGATTGGAATTAGGCCGATTGGGCTGGATGTTGAGAAGGAAGTAAAATTATTTTACCAACTTGAATCATGAAACCCAGAGGAATTTAAAAGAAGTGAGGAAATTTAAAGGGAAATGAAAAAAAAAAAATTTCTCCAATTCCTAAGACGACTTGGGAGGCATTAACAAGGGATTGATTTTATAAAGTTGGGTTAAGGAATTTGGATAGACTGAGAAAGATACAAAAGGGAAATTGCACGAAGTTCGTATTTTGTCTTCTCCAAAAACCCAGGTTTTTAGAACTAGCACGAAATTGACTTCTCTCATTACTCCTCTGCACAGCTAATAAGAATGTTGTTTGTCATGCCCATTTGAATGCACTCATGGAGATTTTATCATATTGTTTTTTTTTTTTTTGAGTAAAGCCATCTGGCGCACTTTATTGATTTGGAATAATAGTTACATCGTCCACCAAGGCTCCTAGTATGAAACTAGGGGGTTCATCGACCCAATTACATGATAATTTGCTATGCATAGCTACTCTAGCTAATTCATGTGCTACTTTATTCGCTTCCCGGTTACAATGATCAATACATATAGAACCAAAATCTTGCCAAAGCATGTAGCATTCATCATAGATTGGAGCAGCTACTGTTGCTGAAAAGCCATCCTGATTCATAGTCTCCACCACCTCTGCACAATCTGACTGAATCATTATTCGGTTGCAGCCCACCGATTGTGCCAACGACAGGCCTTCCCTTAACGCGATCACCTCAGCTGTAGCAGCATCTGCGATGTTTTCGAAGTAACATACCCTTGCCCCAATGAACGAACCCGTAGAGTCTCTTATGATTGCACCTGAACTTCCTGTACTCGATTCAGCTCTGTAGCTTGCATCAACATTCAGCAATATCTTTCCCTCTGGAGGCTTTTTCCATCTCTCTTCTTTCTTCTTCTGTTGTTTCTTCATTGATCTCTGATAGTTTGTTGTCAATGTCGCTATCGACAGGCTCGCTCTTGTCGGACTTTGAATAGTTTCACCATGTACAAACCTCCTGCGATCCCACCAGATGTACCATCCACCGGTCAGGATCAGTTCAGCCAACCCAATGTGGTTTAGTTTGTCAATAATTTTCGACCTCATGATCATCTCAGCCATTGCCACTGATCCAGATCTTTCAGTCGATATTACTGCATTAATTTCATCATCCACTCCCAGCAAACGCCATATTTCCTTAGCACGATGACATTTAAAGAGCACATGTTTAATATCTTCACAACTTCCATGACAAGCAGGACAGCTGCTATTGTTCTCAATGTGCCGATTTTATCATATTGTTTGTGAGGAGAAGTACTAACCAGAGTGTTATAAGGCCCTATAAAATAGGCAAGCAGGAAGCTTTCCGTACTTTTAATGAAACCCTATAAAATAGGTATCCGATTATAACTGATACAATATGTTTGCCATCAGAAGGCCCTTTCAAATCTTATCCTACATTTAAAAATACATAAAAAAAATTAAATTAAAAACAACCAAAAATTTGAGGCTGAACAAAGTTTCGTGCATGGGAAAATACAAAAAGAATCTATCTATACTATAATGGTACAATTATTTCTATTTTTAGAACAAACACCATCGTCCGTTGGATCTCCCAACCAAGGGCTAGATTCAAAGTTTGTTTACACCCTCGCCTCGCATCGGAGCCGTCTCACGCGCGCGTCGGTACCGGGCTTCTCACGAGCAGCGTTCGAATCACCGTCACCGCAAAAAAAAAAAAATCCCTCCTCTCACTAGGAAACGCACGACCCAAGCACAAGGGAACCGCCGCCGCCGCCCGGGAATCGTCCGTCATCATGTGGGCTTCAGCCGATGACACCACCCGGCCACCACGGGATCGCCGCGTTTCCCGAAAACGAGGGTCGCGGGGAGGCTGCGCGGGCCGCCGCTCGGCAAGCGCACGGGGCTGCGGCGTACGAGGTGCCGCGGGCAAAGATGCACCAAGGCAATGGGCGCCGCCACAAGTCGTGGGCACACTCCCCCGGTATGTATCCATTCCGCTGATCGCGGCGTGAGCGCCCCCGGGATCGGCGGGATCCGAATCGCATAATTCTCGCTAGCTTCCGGCCGCGGCGGCAGTACGATCTATGTGCCGTCGTTACGTATCCATCGATCTGGTTGGGCATGGGAACCTGAATCATGCGCTTCGCTCGTGGGATCATGGGAACCCGCTTCCTGTGCTTCTTGATTCCTGGCACATTATTAACTTTGCTTCAGGCCTCAGTGCTCTCCCCAACAATTTTATTAACCCCCATCATCCGTGTGCATGTTTGTCCCCTTATCATCTTGTTGGGGAATGAAGTTGAAAACCCAAACCTCTGAAATGCAGATGTCGAGTACGGAGGCACCTGATTCAACAAAGGAATGACTTGCCTGTAAAACAACTATGTGATAAGGTTATTCATCTGACGCTGCAAGCCTGCAGCTAGCCCATTATCATGCTGCATGCCGTGTTTATTAACAGTTTCTTAATTTACTCTATGTCTCCGCAGTTGCTTGTGGTACTATTCTAAACTTGATCTCATAAGTGTGCAAGAATTCATCTGATTCAGATGTGGAATCCTTGGAAGCCTCACATCTGATCTTTGGAATGCGTGCAAACAGAACTGTTTGAGGTCTGAGAACAAGTTCGGTACAGTAAGTTGATGCCTTCTCTTCCTTACAATGTCCACTTATTTTAGTCAATTATTATGTTGCATGATGTGTTTGTCTTCTCAGTTTAATTTGTGGACTGTGATTTCATCACACGAAACGGCATCGATCAACTTGCTACAGAGTTGTTGAGAGACACTGGCAGAAGTTTTCTCACAAGGGAAAGAAATAGGTAGCGAGCTGTTGCTTGGAGAAATCGTTTCTTATTGATTTGGGTTGCTTTCTGTTACAGAGTTACTGAGTCTTTGGCCCACAAGGAGGTAACCACAAGTTTGTATTCAGACTATATAGATAGTGGACCTTCAATCCTTCACTGACCATACCGGCCATGGATTAGAAAGTTATTTGGTGATTGACTGATTGCACTTTGAATGGATTTTTTTGGTCTATTGTCCTACTGACATTTTTTTTTGAAAATCATGCAACAATGTGAAGTTAACCAAGATATCTCGACCCCGAATGTTTTCACTCAATTGTCCGGTGTTCGTTAAAGCCATGTGATTCATAGTTTTTATTTTTATTATAATTGAAGGCAGTTGTCATTGACTCTAGCTAATGAGAATGAGGTGATTTACTCAAATGTTGGTACACTTCCATTTTTTTATTAATCACAATAAAAAACTAAGCTAGCCACTTATTGATTAGTTCTCTGGATGATTGTTTAATGTGTGTTACCTAGATGTCGACGTAGCGTTAGCACGTGCATTATACTAGTGATCATGTAATAGAAATGGGTTGTGCGTGTTTAGATGAACAGGTCATTCCGACCCAACCCACTTACATGTTGTTACGAATTCGGGTAGCGTTAGCGGTATAGATTGGAGCAAGGCCCAAGTCGTCGAATTGCGGCCAATTGGCTTGTAATCCATTGGTAGGACGGTCCAGTGGGACGCTACCCACCAGGGTTCAAAATCCTGGTGCTCGCACTTTTTCTTGGGATTTTCCTAGGATTTTTCGACGTTGTGCATTAAGTGGTAGCGGCGTTCTGCCGACGACGAGGCGCCTACGGTGACTTCGAGAATCTCCAGATCTGCCGGCTGCCCAGTCCTTCGGAGGCGCTCATAGGGGTAGGGTTTGTGTACGTGTGTTCATAGAGGTGAGTGCATGCGTGTTGTGAAAAAACCAGTTGTCGCGTGTAATTCTAAAAAAAAGTCGCCGAATTGCGTTGGTGTCCGGTGCTCGGCAGAACCTAACGAAGCCGTCGTAACACGGGCTGATTTCCTTACACAAAATTTTAACCTTTTATTTGAATTGGCATGACCATGCATTCCTATATATATCATCTCTGCATCCAATTTCGTACTTGTTTTCCATGCATTTTCGAATCATGCATCATCTATACGCACCCATATATTCTTTCATTGATTTTCCATGCTTTTTTAATGTGTGTGTTTGTTTGAACATGTATACTCAATTAATTTGTATCAGAATTGCCACATTGGTGTCCTAAAACAATCGATGGTTGTGTTACCGTGATGTATCTTAGAATCAGGACCACGTACTCGGAACTGTTGTCTCCGTTGGGGAGCAGCACCACACACAGACCGTACACCACACGAGCACAAGCCTGTGGTCCCCGGAATCGTTTGCTTTATCGGGTCAATAAAATTCGTGCTCACAATCAATCAAGCAAGGAATCTTTTTTTTTTTTTTTGAAAATCAATGTATTGTGCATTAAAATGAGATTCAGCCTTATTTTATGGGGAAAAAAGTTAAAATGAGATAGGGCCTATATAGTCTAGTTAATCAAGTTGAGTCGGATGGGTTTTACTTGTGGGGCCCACCGTCATACTCCTACTACTTGGGGCGTCTCAAACGGTTGAGTCAATTGCTACCTTATATTTTTCACTTCATCATGTAAACCCCACATGTAAATAATATTTTATTCTACATCTTCTCTTATTCCTCTCACCGTCTTTAATTATGAGCAGGCCCACGGACTACCTCGTTTTTTAAGCGATATAGGTGTTGAGATAGGAGATATAGTCTCTTATCTTTTCCATCTTCTACCTCTTTCACATAGGAAAGATGATGACTTGGATTGTTATGAGCTAGCTGAAGTGGCACTGAGATGCTCTTACTAACTACGATCTTACATAGTTACATTAGGGTCTGTTTGGTTTAGGGACTTTTTAGTCCTTAGGACTAAAAAAAAGTCCCTTTTAGTCCCTAATAAACCAAATAGGAGAGACTTTTTTCAGACTTTTCCTCTATTAGTCCCTAAAAGACTCTCTTAGAGGGACTTTTTTTATTACTCCCTAGGACTAAAAAAAGTTTAGTCATTGTCAACCAAACAACACCTTAGTCAAAGCTCAAAATGGATGGCTTACGTGTGCACGTGTGAGTGGTAGTGGCGAGACAAGCTAAGGGGCTGTTTGGTTTGAGGGACTTTTTAGTCCCTGTGACTAAAAAAAGTCCCTGACAACCAAATAGGGAGGGACTTTTCCTCCATTAGTCCTAAAAAGACTCTCTTAGAGGGACTTTTTTTAATAGTCCTTAGGACTAAAAAGTCCTAGGACTTTTTTAACCAAACACCCCCTAATAATATCGTGTCTCTAGCTCTTCATTGATGATCATGTGTAGTACATTAGCTTGTCTCGCCTGCACACGCAAATCATTTCGATTGACTAGACCAGTCACACGTGCACATTATTTGGAGAGACAAGCTAATATATCTAGCTCATGTATCTATTCATGTGCGAAGCACCTGTACTATTCTTCCAATTGTAGTGTAAAGAGCACTTCAAATGGGACAACGCTGCCCCATCTATATGGGTGTCTCTAAAGTAATTAAAACATTTACCTTTTCTTAAAAAAGAAAACTCCCATGTGTGCATGACATTGCCTCACAGGGAAACTAATAAAAGAACTGCAAATGCACGTACACGATCAAGTTGTTGTTGTTTTTTTTTTTTTTTTTTTTTTGATTGTATACTATCAAGTTGCTGAAAACGGTCCACCGACCCGGCGCGGCCTTTCAGGATGCTTCCTCCCAGGAGGCGCAGCGCCAAGTTGCTGTGTCCGATTTGGCCCAGTACCATTCTGGAAAGTCTAGTTTCGGTCCCCTAACTTTTACGAAAAGTCCGATTTTAGTCGCAACTCCAAAACCGGACAAAATGGGTCCCTTAACTTTTCAAACCGTGCAGATTTCGTCCCTCGGTGGGTTCGGACGGTGGTTTCGCTACAGTAACTCCGGTTTTGCTACAATAATCGTGGTTTCGTTTTTCCTCCTTTCTTATTTATTTCGGCTGAATCTTTCAAAAATCATAGTAAATCACGTAAAATTCATAAAATAGAAAATCCAATTTTGTTGGACTCCACATGAGTAGAGCTACGCAATGAACATATAATATGGTATACTTTAGTATAAAGTTTTTTGCTAGAAGGTTTTGCCTTTTTCTTTTTTTATTTATTTCAGCTCAATCTTTAAAAATTTTAGTAAACTATAAAAATCATAAAATTGAAAAACCAATTTTGCTAGACTCCACATGAGCATATTTACACAATAAAGATATATAGGTGTACTATTTAATTTATTGGCCGGGATCCATAGATCGTGTTCACAAACTGTGGTACGCACGCGTCGCAGACGGCACAAAGAAACCTAGCTAACCTAATCCAGCTAAAGAGCCACAAAGTAACTACGTCTCGTGTTATTGCGCGCCTCATGTGGAGTCCAACAAAATTAAATTTTTTTATTTTATAATTTTTCATGTAATTTACTAAGATTTTTAAAGATTGAGCTGAAATAAATAAAAAAGGAAAAGGCAAAACCTTCTAGCAAAAAACTTTGTACTAAAGTATACCATATTATATATTCATTGTGTAGCTCTACTCATGTGGAGTCCAACAAAATTGATTTTCTATTTTATGAATTTTCTAAATTTACTATGATTTTTGAAAGATTCAGCCAAAATAAATAAGAAAAGAGAAAAAACGAAACCACAAATAACAAGAAAACCGGAGTTATTGTATAAAACCACCGTCCGAACCCGCCGAGGGACGAAATCTGCACGGTTTGAAAAGTTGAGGGACCCGCTTTGTCCGGCCAAAGTTGGCGGACCAAAATCGACTTTCGCGAAAAGTTGAGGACCAAAAGTAGACTTTTTTCCAATTCTAGTTCACGTAACAATCCAACCATCAGATGGGCTTCTCATCCATTAGCCCAATCGTTTACGAGCCGGACTGTGGTCGAGTTTGGTGAATGTGTACGTGTGGACGGCCCATTGTGTTTCGTCAACACCAAGATTAATTAGCACCCCCAAAGCAGCCCATGACATGTGGGCGTAGCATGATGGAGTTTCATTTCATATTACGAGGCAAGCCTACGCATACATATCTTACTATTACTAATCGAAAGCTCCAATGAAACCTCCACGTTAACTCTTACCAGGATGCGTTAAGAAAAAAGATAAATATTAAAAAAATTCTCACGTTAATCGAAACATCCGGCCCTCCAAACCAAAGTCTTTAGCCTTCCATTACCATTGGATCTATTTTAAAATTACCCACCTCTGCCATTGTTAATAAAAAATAAAAATCTCTTTTTTCACGTGGAAAACGTTTTGAGAAAAAAGATGAGCTATCCTGGGCTTCGAACCCCACCGTCCCACGTCCTCCAATGGATTTTCCAGAAAAAAAAAAAAACTAACAGATGAGATCACCCCAGTTCTATCAATCCGGAAAGAAAATCTCAAGCAAAGGCAAATGCGATTGTGCGACAGCGCCGGAGGATCGGCAGCTTCTTCGACTTCCACGTCCATCCCTAAATATGCTTTGTTTCTTTCAAAAACTTTCGCATGCAGTTCAATCAAGTCCATGTCATATCATTAGGAAAGCAGGCGCCGCTACCGGTGCAGGTGCGACGGGCCCAGAGGACGGAGTAGGAGACGTCGCCGGCCAGGCCGACCCCGGCGGCAACTCTGGCCGCCCGGCACGGTCACAGTAGAATGATCCGCCAACCAGCGCATCCCCGCCGGCGCAGGCCTCCACGCTGGCCCTGCGGTTCGGGCGTCGGCTTGTCTCCGCAGCGACCTTTGCCAGGAAAGAGATCTGTTTTCCGGCGTGGGAGAGCGTGGAGCTTCTGGGTGATCTTCGGGGTGCAGGATCAGGTCACCGAACCTGTGGAAGGCTGGAAGCTCGTGGATGGCGGTCTCCGGGATCTCCCGCGGCTGAAGCAGATGCACACTAATAACGTATATGGCTATATGCACTTCTGTCTTTTTTTTTTTTCTTGATTTTCATAGCTAAGGAACCTGAAACGGACCCTTGGAATTTCAAGGAACCACGCAATGTACTGGATACTGTACTGAAGGTGTTAGTTCGGCGATGACTAATAAGGAGAAAACATCCGTTGTCAGGGAAGAGAATCTGACATTCATCCCCTGTTGGTCATGATTTTTAATAGTTCCTCCTCTTATTAAATCCAGGAATATTCAGGAATTAGTTCTAGGTGTGTTATATGTGTTCTTCTAATCTAATCTGGCGCATGGCACATTGCTTATTCTCACGTCCCTCTCCTTGGTATTCCAATCCCAACCAGTGGCAACATGGGCAGTTCGGCACGCGACGTCGCCACTCCGCATGCGCCTGAGGTGAAGGAGCTGCCCAAACAACCCACCAAGGAGGTTGAACGCGGTGTGCCTCGAATGCGGGACATCAGCCGAAACGGTGGCGGCTGGGATTGGTGAGATCTGCTGTGTCTACGTCGTCGGCACCCCCTCATGTGTCGCAAGTGAGCTATTGTTCCATAGTGTGCCGATGCTGGTATGATGTATAAGCGGTAGATGGTTTCGTGACAAACTTTAGGCACACAAATTGGGTTATACATAATTATTAGAGAAACACAAGGAGTTTGTATTCAAGCAATTTTGCCTTTTATGCTCGGATTTCGTCTATATACCATGCCGTTCTGGATTGCTGCATATGTAGAGTTTAAAGTGTGAATGCACATATGCAACCGACATAACCAGAACAAATCATTGAATGTGTATTTGACACTTGGTTTTGTTGCAAAGAAGTTGTTCTATTGGCTACAGGCAAGATGGATGTTGTTGGTGCGGACAAGAATGCGAGTATGTGGGTCGTATGTGAACCAATGCACATGCATGAAAATCTCACAAATGCATTAGTCTTACTGTTGTAGCCTTAATTACTATTGTAGTTTTCCTTGCATATATATGTTGAGAGACTAAGCAGGATCGGACAGGCACCAAGCACTAATTACCTGCATTTGCCTCTCATGTGCGAGGAGCAGTCGGTTGTGATCTCATATTGGCAGTGCATGGTGACATCCCGTGAGGTTGATTACCTTCAATCTCTATCCAAGATACTTGATTGCATCACTATGGAAATTCAATTACTTGATTGTGTCACTATGAAAGATTTAACCTCATACAGGCTTCCTTTATCTCTTTGTCAGAGTTGTTGCTTTCTACTACGGAAATTCAGATACTTGATTGCATCACTATACATCTCATCCATCTGACATCAACCTCACGGGAATGGTGCAAATTGTAAGATGCAATAATGAGCAAGATGCAACAATGAGCAATGGTGCAAATTGCAAGGTTGGTTTGACTAATAAATATCATCCAGACCATGGAAATTTTTCTGCTGCTCTTCGTCTATCGGTAAATTACTGTCTTATGCTTATTTTGACTATTTCATTCAATATATGATGCAAACCAAATGTATGTTGAAAGATTAAAGCTTCGACCTAGGATATATAATGGTTCATTTGCAATTACTGTACGATGTCCCAGTCATCAAGGTAATGCATCCATGTATCTCTAAAAAACAATGTAACTAGGGAAAAGGAAAAGACAGTACCCATGAGTCAATCACTTAGAAGGTAAACAACTTAGGAAGAAAGTGCATAGTACATGCTGGTCCTCGAACAAAGATTGCAGACAGAACATCTCAAATAATAGTTTCTGTATCTAAATAGTCCACAACCAAATTTTCATGGAAACATCATTTGTTCATGACCTGTTAAGGAATATAATGTCTTTATAGAAAAAATAAAGGAATTTAAATTTAGGTATCTTCTTGATATTACCGCTACCCCATCCTATATCCCATTTTGAAGCTCTAGCATTGATCTTATGCGATGTCATCACAGTACTTAAAAGTTTAATTTATGATAAAAAAAAACCTTATCTGTAGAAAGAACAAAAGAAGAGTTCATTATGTATATTATAACTGCAAGGGTTTCAACTTTATTTGAGAATTTAAAAAATTGTAGGAACTAAGAAGATTAAAATTTAAAATTAAATAATTATATTTTTTTGACTGACTCAGTAGGGGAACTCCCTACCTATATTTTTTTATGCCCAAAAGGAAAAAGACATTGTTAAGTGTAACTATCTCCCCATGATTCTAAGGTTTCTACTGGTGGGTTTGCCTTGATACACACAAGTTCAAGTTCATCTTTGAACCATCTCTTCCATGTGGTGAGGCTTCTCTATACATTAATTCCTCAGTCCATATGATCCAGCATGCAGTTATAAATATTCCTCTGACCCTTGCTTGGAAAACCATATCAAGGGGATTCAGGTTTAGATTCTAGGTGGTTGGTTTCCTTACCCAACAATCTTTGCTGAAAGGACATTAAAAAATAGGTGGAAGCAACCTTTTCAGGGTTCTGGTCACATAGAACACATGTGTAGTAGTCAGCAAGTAACATGTTCTTTCTTCTCAGATTATATAACTAGATACACTAGAAACATAGCGGCTTTTGCCGCTTTTCATGGTGATGACCAGTGTACCGTGTTGATATTGGATTGTGCATGTATCCTTTTATCTGTAATTGGATCATTCATTTATAGAATAGGTCCATGTTTCAATGAGCCAAGATCCCAAATTAGGTGCATATTTAAGATTTAGCTACTAGCAATTCTCAAGGATAATCACATTGCAAAAGAATATATATAGTTGTCTAACAATAAATAGGTAGCTCATCCAAGACAATCCTCGTCTTATGCATCCTTATTGTCCTGGTGTAGATGTTGTACACCCAGCATATTTATTTAGCGCTAAAGCTGATGTTTTCATTGGCTATACAATAAGGAATAGTTATTAATAGCAGGAATAAGTACTAAAATATTTCTGTATTGATTTGGAAGTGGTCTGATAAAGCTGAAAATGTGCAAGCCAAATTCGTGTCAAACTGAAAGTCTCTCAATCGATTCCTGAAAGTTTGATTGGAAAATAGAGGTTTGCTTTCATAGGTAACTGATGTTGAAAGTGATGTTTCCAGACTGTAAATGTAGCCATTCTTAGTGTTTGTAAAACTAAAAGCACTTTACCTTTTCAGCAGTGTCTCTATGGATTTACGCCATTGTTATATTTGCTCATACGGTTATATCTTAAAAATCCAATTAATCGAGAAGCCAAACATTGAACGTGTTATCTATGCTAAATTAAATCATAATGTTTATTTAAATGGTGGAAGTTCTTTGTGCACATTTCATCAAAGACATGTAGGGCGTAAAGTGGTACCGGTACCTGGTAGTGCAAAGTGAGCGAGTGCTATATAGCTTTTAAATCGAAACAAATGAGACAAAGGATGAGAGTACTAATACTTCTTTGCGAGGGCATCAGAGTACCATATCCATTGAGTCTCCGAACTGGCAGGTTATGCAATGTTCTTTTCTAAAAACGCAATTCGAAAAGCACTCAGCTGTGTGTGTACGTCAGGGCAGGAGGTTGTTTATCTCTGAAATTAGTGGCGAAGACGAGCTGGAACTGGTCAGCTGGATGCATGCTGGAGGCAAAGGGGGCGATACCAGCTGTGAGTGGGCGGCGTCCGGCGACAGTTCGGCGGAGGCATGGAGCGTCGGAGCTGCGACGGCGCGCGATGACTGGGATGGTGCGATGGCTGAGGCAGGGGCGACGTGGCTGGGGAGGGAGATGCGGACGCGGAGCTTGTGCAGGCCACGCCCCGCCTACGCCCGCGCCGCGGTGGCCATAGCCGCCGTGTCTGTGTCCGCTGCCCGCTCCGAAGTCGCCGGAGCCGTCACGCCCGCACCTCCGGCCGCGGCGGGGTCGCAGGGGCAGCTGGGCCCCCCGCCCGCGCCGGGATGGCCGGGACCGCAACGGATGGGGCCGCTATGCCCACGCCCAACCTGTGCCGGTGGCGCGGGGGGCACTAACCCGCGCCGGGATGGCCGGGAACGCCGCGCCTGTGGCGCACGGACCCTGCCCGCGCCGGAAGGAGGAGGAGAGGTGCGCGTCCACTCTGCCAATTTCGTTCCGCTCGCTCGCCCGCGCCGGGATGGCTCGCGAAGGTTCCCGGTACGATGATGAAGCGGGTAGAGGACCCAAATCGATCCGGCATCGGACGGCTGACGTCTCGCATTCACCGGATCCAACGGCTTGCGCATTAACGGGCGACGTGGACCCGCTAACCGCTTGCGGTTTGGAAGCAGGATTCCTATCGTAAAGATTATTATGTGATATAAGGTGTATGGGCTCCAACAAGAGACATTACAATTTAAGCTAATGTTGCGCGGTTTCAGCTAAACACATATGAAAGTTGCACAGATGTGACATGCAACGGGAAAAACTTTGTATGTAGACAAAAAAAAACATTTATAGAATAAACAAAGAAAAAAATATCACAACTGAACTATACAATATATCCTATTATATTATGGAAGAAACAAAAAAAACATTTAATCTAGATTCTAACCCATGCGGAGCGCGGGTTGATGGACTAGTGTAGCTAGTCCAAAGCTTGCGTCCGATAGACGTACGACTACCGGAACATATGGAGACCCAAAAGTTCTAGAATATACTAGACCGAAGTCATGCCGCACCGTGCCGACTCGACCGGTTATTATTAATTGTACAATTGTAAGTAGAATACATGGCATATGCCGACGCATACACGAATCTAAAGGCGTCCGCAATGATAATAGCTAGCGCTATCTACGTGATTCGGTGACGTGGAGGTGAGAGAGACAATAACAAAGACTATTTTATATTGTTATTGTTAGACCTTACATGCTCCTCTCACATGTTTTCTTTGGCCATACGTGAAATAGTTTAGCTATTTGCATTGCATGTAGCTAGTGACTATTCTCTCTTACTTTTTCCCCCTCACACGTCACATTTAGATAGCGAAATAGCTAACCATTGGAGACGGTCTAACAGTCGGTTCTGGACATATGACAGGAGCACTTGTTAGCTTTCAACTATTTGCATGTCACGAACGGTACCTAGCTTCATGCATGGACGCATACACATACATACACCTGCTGCCCTCTTCCATTTACGTGCATGCATGGCGTGTATAAAGCAATACACGTGATTGCTAACAAATGTAAATATGCTTGGCAATACACATATATGCATATTAAATATGGATTTTTATCTGACAAAAAATCCATCAAACACTTGTAATGGCCAGGAACAGCAGTGCCAAGTTGTTGTGAAGCCCCAAGGATAAAAACATACGCTGAATTTTCCGACACGGTGCATTTCGTCCAAAAGCTTGCGGCCGATAGACGTACGACCACCGGATTATGGATAGGTCTCCCTGTCGGCTATCCGCTGGCCGACAGTCCTTCTTCAAAAACCTGGTCACCACCTTGGTCGGCGTGGCGAGGTCCACATGCACCTCCTAATCCCACCCGCCTGCCCAGAATTGAAGAAGCATGTCATCCCTAGCGGTGCATTTCGTCTTATCCATTTCACATGATGCATGTCTATCTCAGTCACGTTTGTATTTCACTTGAGGAATCCGTTAAGACATTGCCATGAGTCATGGCAATGTGGTAGGGTTGGAGCCGTGTTAACCCACAGGAACCCACAGGAACCATCCAGATCCGTGTTAACCCACCCATGCACAGGCTTAGCCATGACCACACGCTCTTTTGTGTGGTGACATTATTATTTTTGAGTGAGCGATGACACGTGTATACTCAATTAATATGTATCACAATTGCCACGCTGGGCCTTGTTTAGATGGCTAAAGTTTTGCAAAAAACTTGTAAATTTTTAGACTCTCTCTCTCTATCACATCACATTAAATACACCAAAAGACATATGTTCGAACAAGTAAATGTAGGTAAAAAAAAAACCCTAATTACACAGTTTAGAAGCATATTGCGGAGATCTAATCTCTAAAGCCTAGTTAGTCCATGATTGAACAATATTTACTGAATACAAACGAAAAGTCTTCTACAAGAAATCATGGGGAGTTAGAACAGTGTTTTTGGCAAATATTTTGCCATCTTGGTGTTCCAAAACTATCGATGCATGGCATCAGTTCTGTTAACAGATCTAGCTTCAGGACCACGTACTATTGTCTCTGCTAGGGGAGCAACCGTACACCACACGGACACAAGCCCGCCGAATCGTTTGCTTTATTGGGTCCACATATTTCCTGGTCCGAGTCAAATCAAGTAGTTTTTTATAAAATTAAAAACAATATACACACATTAAAATGAGATTCAACCTTGTAGAAAAAAAATATGCTAAAATGAGATGGGGCTTACTCTTATGTTCTAGTCAATCAAGCAGGAATCGGATGGGTTCCACTACATACCCAATCCTAAATTAGTGAAAGGTCAAAATGCATGCTTTGCTTGTGCACGTGAGTGGCGAGACAAGGTGAATACTCCGTATCTCTAGCTCTTGATTGACTACTCCGATCATATATACATTAGCTTGTGCACGCAAATCATTTTGATTGACAAGATCACTCACACGTGCACATTTGGAGATCGAGACAAGCTAATATGTCTAGCTCGATCGTCTCTCTATTCGTGTGATGAGGCACTTGTACATTCTTCCAATGCATGCATGTCATGGTCCCATAGGGAAACTAGTAAAAAGACCTGCAAATGAGACTTGCGCATGGGAGCACTTTACTAATCTGTTGGACAACCAAAAAAAAAAAAAAAACACAGGGTGCTGCCCTACCAATGCCCACGCCGTCGTACGGAATGGGGCCCACTGGCCCAGCAGCCGACACACGGGCCATGCTTCATGAGCTCGAGTCCACTGGTTTCAGAAACATACAAGGGCCCAGGCCCGCCAAATGATTCCAGCTTCCTGGGATCTGTTGTCTGCTGGTGCTGGGTGAGCAGCCAATGACGGACCCAGAAAAAAAAAAGTCAGCGAAGTCCAACAAAAAAAAAAGCAAGAAGACACTTTATTCAAAAATGCACCGCATTCACATACTATTATCACACAAAAGTTATGTAAAAACACTAGAATGCGGTTAAATTCGTGATAAGGCCAATACCTCCATCTTCTTGTTGTAGTTCTCGCTGGGTTGTGCATCATCAACGTGTGCTAATTTTGTTGCTACGGTCTGCATAGCTTCATTTTCTTGAACAACTTCTTCTCGCCGCTGAAGTAGTGGCATTGCCACTTTCATGAGTGCTTGGCCGGCTGCAAGTTGAACTTGAACCCAAATTGCTTGAACCAACACTCAAACTTGTAAAATAATCCAAGTCTGTACAATAATTACTAGTCAAGTTAGCATACTCTAGTACTGTCAATTCATAAACTGAAAAACCAAAAGCAATACCATTTGTTCTCTTGTTCTTGCCATTGCCAATGGCTCCCTAGGGACGCCTGCTTGAACCACGGCCTTGGCCCAATCCTTCCGTGGGAGCAGAGCTGCAGCCGCCGCCCTGCGCGCCGCCACGGCCATGGCCAGCCCCAGCCGCCGGGCGGCCACGGCCAGCCCCCCCAGCGCCTGCGCCGCCGATGGCAGGAGGTGGGCCCGCACGCCAGCCCCAGCCCCAGTGGTGTGAAGGCGGCTGCCGCCCTCATCTCCATCTCTCCGGTCCATAGCCAAGCGGTCTGGGCGCGGGCGGGCGGGCGGCGAGCCTACAGCGACGGACACGGGAGAGAGCGGCGTGAGAGAGGCGAGCACGAGCGGATGGCGGCGTCAGCACATTGGGACAGGGATTGGGAAATTTGGGCCTTGCTGCCGTGAGCCTTGACCTGGCTATTTTAGAAGACCAAACATAAAGCCCAACTAGAAGCCACGAAGGAAGCCAGCCAAAGCTTTTTCTCTCCCGTGCGTATTCACGCTCGCGCCGCCGCTCGCCGGACGTCGCTCGCCGGAGACTGAGAAGAAAGCTGAAGATTGGGTCCGGGGTTTGCGTTACGACGCCGGTAGCTGGGGCGGCGCCCCACGCTCTAGCACCGTTAGCTTTCTCGGGTCCACGCAATTTGTGCTCAGAGTCAATCAAGCTGGGAATCACTTTTTTTTATGAAAATAATAAACATGTTAAATGGGATTGTGTTGTCGATGGTCTAGTCAATCAAAATAGGAATCGGATGGGTTCCACTTGTAGGACCCACTGCCATACTCAGGGTTGAATATTACAGTGTATATACACAAAAATACTGATCAGCGTGTGCACTAGTGAGTGGGAGTGACGGCCCAGCTGCTGTTGCCGCCCAACGTTCAAAATCTGTTGGATGGGACAACAAACAGCTGTGACTACGTATAATCTTATTACTCGCCCAATGCAGCTATAAGTACACCTTCCAAACCAAGGATCCCAAAGCAAACAACCACGAGCAAGCCGCATCCTTCACCGATTCATCCATAGAAATATAAGAACGTATATGATGCAAACCAACCTCTACGTGTAACTATGTAAACTTTTTAATCTATGTCATAAGATGTTAGTCAAAAGGACGACACATAAGGAAGGTGGAAGAGAGGATTTGTAAAAGCGTGATTAAAGGCGGGCGATTAAGTGTAAAATTACCCAATCCCCTACCCCTTAGATCAATATTCTATGACACCGATTAAAAAGTTTCTATGGTTACACGTAGAAAGGCCTTTTTTTTTTTTTTTTTTTACAAAAGGTTGCGCATAGAGGTTGGATTCCACCAAATAGGCTCCCTATATATTATATATAATATGGTAAAATGGGATAGTGTTGATGGTATAGTCAATGAAGCCGAGTCGGATGGGTTCCACTTGTGGGGTCCACCGCCATGCCACTAGTAACTAAATGATTTTATGAACCGGGAAAATCTTTTCCGTGGACGGGCACACTTTTTGCCCGCCACGGAAAATACCCGCCACATTCTCGTTTTTTTTTTTTACGCGGCGGGCGTGTTTTTGCTCGCCACGGCAAAGATGATTTCGCGGCGGCACCTAACACGCGCCCGCGTAAAACAGGTCACGCCTATTTTGCGTGGGACGTGTTAAGGTGCCCGCCACGCCAAAAATCTTTCCCGTGCCGGGCATTGTAAAACGCCCGTCACGTAAATCCTCGCGCCAACAAGCCGGGAATGGCCCGATATCAGCGCCATATATACCGGGTTCGGTTTGGCACACCCGGTCCACTCCCTCCCGTGACGGCTGCCTCTCCTGGGCCTCTCCCTCTCTTTCCGCATCGTCCGACCGAGCGAGCCAGCGCACCTCCTTCCTCGTCCCCACTCTCCGCCTCCCCTCCCTAACCTCGGTCGACGCCGCGCTCAAGTCCAATGAGGAGTCGGGCGCCGGGTTCCTTACCCCGCGAGCAAGCTCGAGGGGTGGCAGTCTTCATCGGCATCGAAGGGCGGCGCTCAGCGCCGACATCGACCGCGGCGGGAGGAGCCCGGGCGGCTCCAACCCTACGGATCCGCTCACTGGGCGGCGAGAGGGGATCGATGCCCGGCGGGAGGAGTCTGGCGGCTCCAACCCTACGGGGACGCGCTCACCGGCCAAGGAGGGACATGCGCCAAGCGGAGGAGTTCCTGGCCGGGCACCAACCCTACCGTATCCAACCACCGGGCGGCGGAGAGGGACATGCAGTGGCGATGCCCAGCGGCGCGTCGATCCGGGCCGATGGGAGCTTGTGGCTGCCGGATCCGTCGAGGAGCTCGCGGGCGACCGGCCGGCCGACGGCGGGCGGCGGGCGGGGCGTCACAAGGCTGGGACGACGACGACGGTCGCTGGGGACATAAAACACGGCGCTGGCGATCCGCGGGCGGCGGCGCCGCTCCCCGTAGATGCCTGCCGTGGCCCTAGTTGGGCTCTGCGGCCTCGCTGGGTTTTTTCATTTTTTTTATTTTTTTTCAAAACTTGGACCGATGGGCATTATAATTGCCAATTAACCGTGATCGCAATCGTAGCCCGCCACGCTTTATTCGCTGATGCATCGCGGACCTTGCTTAGTGACGGGCTCAAATGCCCGCCACGCAAAATCATTTAGGTACTAGTGCATTAGTCTAATCTCAAAATACTTTGCGTGTGCACGTGTGAGTGGCAGTGGCGGCCCATCGGTTGATGCGTGTTTTATTCATGGAAATAAAAAGAGTGCTTTTAATCATAAAACAAAATTATTCAATGCACGTTGTCCTCTATGCTCAATGCATGACGCAATGAACATCACCAGCACCACATTACTTCAGATTGGTCCACTTCCTTTATAAAGATGTAGTAGATCAAACCAAATTCCCCGGACCGGAAAAAAATACTTTATCCAATTATTTTCTAATTGTATAGGTGAAGATACGATCAAAGATTTACAAGATAAACAGGCAGCTCAACACTACGTCACATACCTTAGCTGCTTCTAGTTCTACTAGTGATACAATCTTCAAGTCAGCGCTCGTATAGTGATCATCATCCATCACATGTAAATTTAAAGTTAAGTTTGTATCTATAT